>MVAQ01000099.1:0-71028 GCA_014825775.1 Krasilnikovozyma curviuscula | reverse complement strand
GAACGGCCATCACGTCCTCAGGACCGGCGAAGAAATGTCAGAGGCTGAGAGAAACGCTCCTCGTTTCCCACAGGAGCTTGGATACGACGCTGATGAGAAAGCCGATGAGCTCAGAGTTGAGGAATACAAAGCTTAAAGCTTTTGCGCTGGTTTTCTGTATCTTTCTGGTTATAATGTCCATTCTGTAGAACCTAATAATGTAAATAATGAAACTGCGCTTGATTGTTCGAAATCTTCCCGTTCGTTCGGCAAGATTTCAACTGGCGCAGATCACAAACACCTGCGACATGCTGAAACGCGTTTCCCTTCCATTCCCCGCGGTGATCCTGATTTTTTCGTTCTCACCTCTCCCTCACCTGAAACCACTTCTCGACCGTACTCGAGGCAGCAGTGGTCGAATGCGAGAGCACGGATAGATGTTGAGCATCTCGCAATGTAGTACGTACCTTAAGATAAAAATATCCTGACGACCCTGTCCGTTTGACTGGCTACTTCCTCTTTGGATAGCTCCTCTTCGCTCCCTTCATGGACTGTATTATCCTCCATTCAACCAGTTGAAATGCTGCTCTCAGATATCCCTTTGTTGACCATTGGGTTGCTTGGACTGGCAATTGGCCATCTCATTTTGGTATCTGGAATCACCAGACGGTGAGTGGAGCTCATACTGCCCTCCAAATGAGTCCCTGACTTTAGTAGCTGACTGAACGTGGTATATTACACCAGTTCGTCTTTCTACCTGGTTGTTGCTATCCTTCTTTCTTTCTTCGCAGCTGTCTTCAATCTAGCTGAGGTTCTCACCGTGAGCTTTCCGTTATCATCTATTCGACTTTCGTTCACTGAATTTGTAGTTTCAATCAACAGGCGCAGGGAAGTGAGATAGTTGCTTTCTCTGGCTTGACCATTGCGCAACAACTGTTTCTTGCCCTTGGTGTCATTGCCAAGTTTCTGTGAGTAACATAACCTCTCTGAATCTAATAAACACACACACGAACTTGTGCTTTTATTGGCAGCTTCCTGTACAGACTCTCTGGCGAACCACCTGAAGCTCAGAACCAGCTGATAGCCACCGCTGGAACGGAAAATGAAGCAGCAAAGCTTGGTAGAGAAAGACTTCTTCATCCCGCGTCTTGGAGCAGAATACCAGTGATAGGACTACTGGTAAAATATGTTTGTGTGTTGCTTGCGACGTGAGTTGTATATCGTCTGTTTCACGCTGAGATGTGTACGAAGTTTCCTGACTCCGCTGCAGTGCTATTGGGGTTCTGGATTCAACCTGGCGCATAGGATTCTTGTTCGGTTTCGTTGAGAAGTTCAGACGGGTGTATGAGTAAGAGATGGTCTTCTCTCATAAAGGTTGTGTAGTAGAACTTATTTGATTTTCCTTCGCGCTTCAAACAATCTGCCCAGCGCTTCATGGATTCTTCAAATTGTTCTTTCAGTAATCTTGTTGACTAAACTTGGAGTCAACATATACTACTCTGAGAGTCCGTCAAGAGTTGCAGCCTCCTATGTCGGGGTCTTTTCAGGGTTGGCAATTTCCATCGGCATCGCCGTCACAAGCCTCGTTATCGTGCCCTTCTCTGAAACTCCTATCGGTCGCTTTCTTCAAGCTGTTATGTTCTACCTATTCTCTCTCTTTATTATCATCTTCATCTTCCAAATGGGGCAGAAATCGGAAATCAACAAGTTACCACTCTTCGATGTTGTCGAACCACCGTCTCGCAAGAGGACCCCTCCTCCCAGGCCACCTCGTCCCACGAGAGGTTCTACTTTCAGATGGCTGCAGCTCAATGATCCCGGTGTATCTACATTCAAGATCGACCAGCACATTTCATCAAATTCCCTTCAAGATGGAAAAGAGTCAGCAGCCGATCTCCCAGTCAACTTGGCAGAGAGTTCATTTACAACAGAGCCGAATAGATTTAAACCCCGCGAGAATGATGTTAAGAGGAAAAGTGTATTATCCGATTTTTTCAATGATGTTGGATTTGAGTGGGTTCGAAGTTCGGAGCTGGAAGGAGGCGTTTTCTCACCTGATGCAAAAGGTGGTCCAGCTTCAAGGAATATTAACGGGGTAAGGTCAACTCTTAAGAAAAATGAGCATAGGCTGGTACTAACACTGAGTGCTTATTGTAGGGCTCTTTACGGAACACACATCGCACGACTAACACAAACGCCAGCAGCGACATCTCCGTGAGCGAGTTAAACAACTTCCCAGCACCACCTACAGCGCAGACTGGTGTAGCCATAAGTGATTACACATTACCAGCTTCACAAACCTTCAACGTGTGAGTATCAAATCTTTTGAGAGAAAGCAACCAGTGTAACCCCAACTGATGGTTTCGCGCGGACAGGACATCCTTCATCGCTCCTCGTAAGCGTTTGATCTACGCTTTACTGAGTTTTTCTGAAGGGACCCTTTCTTTTCCCTCCAGCGTCCATCCTCTTTACTGGAGCAGGTGAAAACAGATCTTCGGCGTCTGACAGCTACAGATCTGAATATGTCGAAATCAGAGAAGCGAAGATCATAAGCAGGCGCCCATCTGGTAACAAATCATCCACTGTTTTAACTCGTCAGGACGATCAAGTTGATACGGGTGGTCAAGAAGGAATAGGAATAGCTGTTAATGATGTTGCGCCGGTGCCAATCTTTTCAGCAGTCAGGACTGGGGCTTTGAGGAGGCCTAGCAGACCACCCAACCTGAAGTTCATTTAGTTCAGAGGTGCGATGAGTAAGACATTTCTTGTCAAAGTGCAGTAATGAAGTGAAGATGTGTCTGGTCTCGGTTTTTCTTTTGCCAGTTCCTTTGGGATAAGTTCTCTCTTGACTGGAATGTTGACGTGACGAGATATACATACACAACACGACATACACATTGCTGGCATTAGAATCCATAAGCAGTTCCTGCGTTCCGCTTGTTTGCCTTTGATCTGGCGATTTGTTCCTCTAGAGCAGCACGGTTGGCTTGAGCCTGAGAGAACGGGATGTTTTAAAAAGGTCAACACGCGCAACCGGGGACGGGATCCAAGGGAGAAACTCACATTTTGGATCAGTGCAGACATCTGATTCTTCTGGCCAGCTTTTCCTCCTGCCTTCTTTGCCGGAGGACCCTGTAAATTAACAAAGAAGCAATGAGGATGAGACCAGTGAGAGGCGGTGACCAAAGAACAAACTTACATCGTGCTCTGGTTTTGGAGGAGCACGCAACGCCTTCCGCTGCATTTCTTCACTCTGTTCCTTCGCAATCTTCCTCATATCAACTTCTCCAATCTCCTCCCTACCCTGTAGCAGATTGTTCCACTCCTTTCCGTGAGCACCAGCCCGTTCAGTCTCCAACCTTTCTTTCTCTTCCTTTTGTACTTGGGCCCAGAATGAGTTGTAATACAGAGGATCGTACGCCTCCCACTTCCCTGAGGGAAGTTGGTAATAACCAGGGTAAGCATCTGATGCCGTAGGTTCGGGTGGGGTAAAGTTTGGAAGTGAAGGTGCGGCGCTGATGATTGAGGTAGATGAATCAGATGACGAAGTGAATGTAGAGGAAGAAGCAGCTGATGTCGAAGCAGAACCTGAGAAGACAGGAAAGATGAGAAGGCGAGCTAAGCAAGAAAAGGTAACCACCAGAAACATACCCAATCCGAAGAAATCCTTCTTTGGTTTCTTTGAGGCGGCAGCTGAGCTGCTGCTACCATTCGTGGAAGGCTTCAAACTAAGCGGTTTCACCACCTTCGTTTCTGTAGAGGTTTGCCCCTTTGATACCGACGAAGAGGACCCTGCAACAGCATTTCTCGGAGTAAAATCGAATGCAGCTTCCAGTTCTGCCCCATCCCTTTCCACCTCATCTTCACCACCTCGAGCAAAGAGGTCAGACTCTTCCAGCTTCCCATCTAGTCCAACCTCCAGTGGTTTCAAGATTATGGGCTTTGGTTCAGGCTTCTTCTGAACCAGAGCAGCCATTTTGGGAGCAGGCAGCATGGAGAACAGGGTACTGGCACTGCTTGACGGAACCCCATCATCTCTAGAGAGGGTCGTCCTAGCTTTCTTGAGAGGAGGTTGTGGTACTGACGACTCTGATGACAGGTCGTCAGATGCAGTGGACGGTAGTTCCAGCTTGAATGTCCGTTTGGCAGTGGTGGATTTCGGTGGGGGCAGCGATAAGCCTGAGAGGATCCCTGTGGGCAATCCAGCTGGGGCTGTAGTGTTCACCAGCTTGGATGAGGAAGAGGAGGAGGATGCTACAGGCGGTGGACCTGCCGGACGAACGACTGGCGACGGTTTGGGTGCTGTCTTTGCTGGTGTTGGCTGCTGCGGTGAAGCCGTGGTCTGGTTGTCTTCATCATCAGAATCTGAGCCATAGTCGACCAACATTTTGAAGAGAAGCTGACGGTTAGAGGGGAGTCGGTTAGAAGGCAGGGCTCGGCGGGCTCTGGCCAGCCTGCTGTCGCTGCGCTGAGTGCAGTGTGGCGCACCAGATGAACGAAGTGAAGTTGCTTTTCAAAATATCTGAATCTACCGTCATAGTCTTCGTGCCATTTACAACTAGATGCTAATGATCACACCGCTCTGCATTCTCTCCGCCTATATCGCCCAATCAGTCTCATCTTCTCCATCGCCTATTGCGTCACCAAACGACTTGTCCACACCTACTACCAGACCTTCACAAAGTGGACACTTACTAGCCAGAAGCTCATCAAGCTCGCCCCTAATCTCTTCCATTCTCGCTTCGTCTGCTTTACTGATTCCACCGCCGCTTTTATCTTTCTTCCTTGTGGTTCCTACTCCGACAGCGCTGGCTAGCGCATCTGGGATAATAAGTTCTCTCAGGCGATCGCCAGCTGCTACCAGTTGCTTGCCACCAGGTAGGAGAGATGACACTGAAGTAGGGCGGGACGGCAAGAGCGATGAAGAAAGTAAAGCTCGTTTGGAAGGAGCAATCCCTGTTGCCGGCGATGAAGCACCATTTTGATGATTATGAAGGTGGGTTTTGGAACCGTTGGTCGTGGAAAGCCCTTTCAGCAGAAGAGTTTGAAGGGTGAGAATCCTTCGGAGAGTCGCGGCTGGGAGATATTCCTTGACCTGAAAGACGAGAAAGGCGAATTAGCTGCTGGGAAATGAAACATCAGGGAAGAAAGAAAGCTCTGACTTGAGAAATCAAGCAATCGGCATGGAAGGAATGCAAGCAAGGGAAGGCGTAGAACTGCCTGCTTAGTAAAGGCAGTTCACATCGTACACAAATATCGTCCTGTTCAATCGTGATGAACCTTTGGTCCAACTGGGCAATGTCCCTCTTGATATCCTCCGCTGCTCGAGTTGCATCATCCATTTCGATCTTGAGGGCTTGAATGTGAGCTCCAGCGGCTTCGAGAGCGGTACAGATTTCTTCTTTGAACTCATCGATCACCACGAAATCTGGGAAGAAAGGGAGAATGTCTTCGATGTTGAGGAGATCAGTTGCTTCCAAGAATCTCATAGCGCTAAGGAAAAGGAAGGAAGGCATCAGCAGCAGCACAAGAAGGACAGACGAGTCGAAAATACAACTCACGACTTGATATCCTTCTTGTCCTGTACAACATACTTAGCAATCTTTAACCACAGTTTCTTTCTCAGCGGCTCATCATCGGTTGGTTTATCAGCATTCGCCTTAGCCAGCTCGATATCCCCCTTCTCTAACGCCAAGTTTACACTGCTCTCATACAAGCCCATCTTTGAGTAGATCATCACACAAGGCTGGACCCTGTTATGCTGTTTGCACAACCTCAAAGCGTAGTCCAGGTCGTAGTAGGGTCGATCCGTCTCGGGATTGTCGGGTGAAGATGCTAAGAATCTGAGGAGAGGACCGTCGTCAGGGTTGGGATCTGAACAGTGGAAAGTGACGAGGAGATTGTGAACTGTGGCGTCGGTGTTCTCTTTATTAAAAATAACGTGGTTGAGGTATCTGATTGCGTGGTTGGGTTCAAGGGGATCCCGTTGGCGATGTCGTTGCTGAAGTAGCGCCGGTATCAGGCGCTTTGGATCCAAAGCCGATTGACGCATCCAACAGTCAACAGTTTCTTTGGGAGCATTTCTCATTAGAACAGATGAGAACCGATAGTAGAGGTCGAGCGAATTCTGCAAAAGATTGGAACGAAGAGTCAACCAAAGGAACAACAGCCTCTGAAAGTTGTGAGATCTACCTGTCGATTCAGGATTGCAATCGCTTTCAGCCATCGTTCTTCCATTATCCAATGTTCAACAACAACACCATGATCCTTGACAATGGTGGCGAAATGGATGTAAAGATCTGTTCGACCATGACTCAGGAAGAGGTTGTAAACAGTTTTCTTATCCAGGTTGGCCTAGTAGCAAGAATAGAGCGAGGCATTTAGTCAAACAGAAAGAAAAAGAAGAAAGTAAGGAGGAGAATAGCCTACCTGGTAATCGGCCAAGAACTGTCTCATTTCCTCCTCAACTAGGGTCCGCTCCAGTTTCAAACTCTCAACATCTTGTCTAGCAGCTTCAGCAGCAACCATGTCTTCAAGAGTATTACATTTACTCAGATAGATCTCTACCAGCCACGTTGCTAACATCATTCGCTGAGTAATATCCTAAAGCGAACATAACGCTCAGTTCAGCAGAAACACATCTTCATCGATGCAAAAGAAATGTACTAACTCCTTTCCCCAACCCATCGAGTCGGGCAGTCAAGTAATATCTCATCGCATCTCTCTCACCAGCATCCACAAACTTCAGCACGACATGCTCGAAGCTTTTTGAACACAGCGCGTACTTCTGAGCGGCTTGATGGAACCGCCCTTTAGCGAAGAAAGCATCAGCTTGAGACGAAAGAATCAAGTCTTTTTGAGCTGGTGTCTGATACCAGAACATTTTCACAATGAAGCTCTGGTTAGTCGACCACACAAGGTCAGAAGTGAACGAGACAGAGCTGCTTACTCTAGCGAACTTCAATGCATCTTCAAACTGTCCGTTGACGAGAGAGACAGACCAGACATTTCTATCTTCATCTTTGATGACAATCTCGTAGATTGACGAATCGGTGTAGAGCCAACATGTTCTCTTTGATGCGTCTGACGAAAGCCCTATTGGTTTTTCATCCGTTCGCTGAGTCAAGCGGTAGATGTGTCGATTATCCACGGAAGATGTTCGAGATCAGTCATCTAACACCGATAGTCATTAAAGGACAACAACCTTTGCGAACTCACCAAAGGGATCTTTTCGTCCCAAACGATCTTCTCGTCCAGCCTTCCAACAGCACAAATCCTACCTTCTTCCCACAAAACGAGATAATGGTACTCCGACAAAGTGATTGCAATTGGCTGCTTTCCTGCTGAGTTACCACCTGATGGGAATTTCATTATACTAGGTGAGTTAAGTAGTTTCGCTACTTCGGATGACGTTGGGTTTGGCGGCGGGAGCATGACGGTTGCGTTGTAGATACCTTGGGAGGTGAGCCAGGCAAGAGATGTTTTTGAAGCTGGCGAAGATGGAAGGGAGCTGTATGTTGTTTCTGATGAGGATGGTGTGAGGAGAGGCGGAAGTGCGAAAAGCAGCTGTGGTGCGATAGGTTGACCTGATACGACATCGAAGTCTTTGTGGACGGTTCAAAGCCATCGCCACATTAATTAGATGCTTTATTTTATTGGAAACAAAAAAGGACACGAAAGACTCACTCAGGGGTTGTCCACCTCCAGCTTCACCACCTCTGTAAGGCTTGAATATCTCGTCTGTCCATCTTTCCTTCGCACTGCCACTATTTCCCACATTCCCCCAGAACTGGTAAATATTATTCTTGGTTGTTGCTACCACCCAACCAGTCAGTGAGCTCTTTGAGGCTCCCGATGTTGAGGAAGAAATGAAGCCAAATCCAAGTCCAACGACAGGTTCTTTTTCAGGGAGAGTAAATACGAGTTGGAAGTCCTTTTCTGGACCACCGGTCATGAGACCTTGAGTAGCACCGGTGATAAGTTGACCAGCTTGAGTCTTGAAGATGTTTTGTTGCGCTTCAGGTTCAGATGACGAAAAGTCGGATGTCGCGAGCTGCAAGTAGTATATCGAGCCGTTTTTACCCCCAATCAGACATTCTCTCGTGGTCGACGTCGTAGATGAGGATGTTGATCCCGTTGTAGGTGGCCCCCAAAACACCGAGTCGATCAAGAATTTCAGCGACCGGAGCTGCTTTGGTTTTTTTGTCCAACCATTGGCTGGCCCAGATGATGCGAGGTAGTAAGTTTCTCCAGCTGTTGTCGTTACGAGTAAGACTTTGCCTGATGTTGGGTCAGGGAAGATTTTGTGTATTTGAGGGACTGCTCCATTGCCCTCGTTGATACTACTGCTGCCACCTCTGGACAGTTTATTATATGGCCGGCTGCTGTTGTTAGAAGAGGGTGCAGATGGTGAATGGTTCGGAAGGTCGATGTTGATTAGGTCGGAAGGGTTTGACAGATCGATGATGATAATTGTGAGTGGGTAGAGGGCCATAATCAGGATATTGTTGGTGACCACCAAAGAAAGCAACTTGGACGGTAAAGTGAACTGAACACGACCGAGTGTAAAGATTGGTAGGTCATTTAGTGTGAGGGACGTTGGAATGTATCCAGTCTCAAGCTGTGAGGAAATGATGTCAAGGGAGGAACCAAACGCTGGATTAGAGACAGAGACAATGGAACAGGACGACAAGCAAGTGACATCCTTACTGCTTCTATTGTACCCTCATAGTTTCCATCACCTGCTTCATCGTCATCTTCGTCATCATACCCATCGTCCTCAAATCCCTCATACTGCAACGATCCTACTGACGGCCCACCATGCGAGATGGACGTTGTCCCTCCGAGTCTTCCGCCTCCAAGTCCATCAGTATTTCCAGCATGTTCGACAACTGCAGAAATGGGAAGAAGTAGAACAACAAAGGGATAATGTAAGAAAGGGGACTGGCTCAACAGAGTAACAAGGCAAGCAGGGGAAGAAGCCCAAAGCGTAGGAACTAACAATCGTCAAAGAGGGACATGCTGCCGACCTCAGAGATCTGACAAGAGATTCCTGCTACCCAGTTGGCGCTCTCCTGCTCCTATTCAAAAATTCTGGTTAAAATGTCTAGTTTGATGGGTCGATGCAACCAGACCACGCCGCAGAACGCTGCAGCTCGACGACGAGCTCTTCAACCCCCAATTTCTTTACACCCTACTCAAACAAGGATGGCTGAAGAAACGAGTGTCCCTGCTGCTGCTGCTGCTCCAGCCAAAGCAATCCAGGTCAAGCTGGTACTTCTAGGTGAGGAGCAGGACCCCTTCGTCGTTCATTGAGTGGACCCTACGCTGAGACTCCTCTTTTCTTGGGTTTTCCTACCTGTGGCCTATCTGTTAACGTCTCAGGTGAAGCTGCCGTCGGTAAATCTTCTCTGGTGATGAGATTTGTAGCCAACGACTTCTCAGAACACAAAGAACCAACTGTGAGTAGATCCTCCCACGGCCATGCGACGAGCCTGGTGCAATGCTCACCGATCCATTCTGACCCTTTCGACTTCCTTCCTCGTCTAGATTGGTGCCGGTACGTCTTACTGTGGTTCTCCGAACTATAATGCCTCGCTAGGCACTGACAGATTGTTTCCCGTCTCCTTACTCACTTGTCTCGTTTGCACCCTCTTTTGTCTTCATTCTCCTTTCTCATCCGTCCAACGACCATGTTTTCGAAATCCAAATTGTCACCATACATAGCATTCCTTACCCAGAAATGCCGACTAGAAGACAAAGTCATCAAGGTGTGTCACCCTACGTCTTGATGCCATCCTTATCGTCGTCTCTCAGGTGTGCGTCACTGACCAACCTTATACTTCTTCTTGACGTACTCAGTTTGAAATATGGGACACTGCTGGTCAAGAAGTAAGTTCTTTCACTGCTCCTTGCGATCGCTGGTGCTCCTGGGCGAGAAAGAAGCCACTCGAGGGGCGTGGTACAACATGTGGCGTCCGCACCATGACCATCCCATGGACGCCCGACAGGTAGCCAGCATGCCTTGCTGCTCGACAAGTGACTGAAGGCTTCGTTTTCACTACCTAATGTAGAGATTCCACTCTCTTGCTCCAATGTACTACAGGAACGCCAGTTCAGCCGTCGTCGCTTATGATATTACCAAGGCGGTTCGTCCCCTCCTGTCTAGCATCTCTACCATCATCTTGAGCTCTTGACTAAAGTTTCCACTGGAATTATAATTCTGTCTTCATCATCTCCAGGCGTCACTGGACAAAGCTAAAGCTTGGGTCAAGGAACTCCAACGTCAAGCGAACCCAAACATTGTCATTGCTCTCGTTGGAAACAAAGTGAGCTGCATCCCGGGATCTATATTTTGATCTCAAGGAAACAGTGTTCTCACTCACAAATGGTTTCTTTTCTCCAATTCCAAATAGCTCGATCTTGTTTCCTCTACCCCTTCCACGATCACCCAAAGCAGGACCGACGACGAAGAAACTCCCGCTGAAGACGAGTCAGAAGAAGCTCCTGTTGCTTCAACAACTGCTGATGCTCGACAGGTTTCTAGAGAAGAAGCCGCTGCATATGCCGAAGAAGCTGGCCTGCTTTTCTTTGAAACGTCTGCTAAAACAGGAGAAGGTGTCGGTGAAGTGTTCACAGAGATTGGTACGTTTGTCCTCATTGTCCAGCGGTCTTCTTTTTCTTTATAGCGTCAGGCTCATCCCTCCTTTTTACTCTATTTTTGTTTGAAATATCCACAGCCAAGAAGATCCCACTAGACCACATCCTCTCTTCATCACGAACAGGCGCCGCTCCAGGTGCCAGAGGTGGAAACTCGGCTCCCAATGCTGATGGAAACGTGAATCTCGAAGGTGGACAGAAATCTGGGAAGGATGGCTGTGCCTGTTGAAAACATGCTAGAGCCTTGGTTCCTTCTTATCCTTTTGCTTACGTACTTTGAACATTGACTTATCTCGGTTCTTGAAATTTGTGATGACTCTCTTTTACGATCACTCTGCTCGTACTTTTCTCTGTCCTTTTTCCCTCTCTTCTAGGTGTGTGTGTGTGTGTGTGTTTTACCACACCACCCGTCGTTACCGATATCCCCCTCATCCGTACCTTTTTCATCTCCTCGCAGTTTTCCTCTTTTTCTCTGTACTCAAATTTTATTGATATTTCACGCTTTGTTCTCATGCTGTTATTCGTCAAGCGGCAAGTACCGAAGTTGTTGTTATCCTTTCAGACATTGTTCTTCTGCAGAGCGAATAAACGTGCAAAACGAAAGATCCGAAATGCCACGCATCGAGGGTGAATTGTTCTAAATCTATGTACCAAGAGTATGGTTGTTTATGTTGCACAAAAAGAAACACAGAGAAAATCGTAGTAATGAGGAAAAGTTGAGCTTTGTTGTGCGTCGTCACAGCACAGCTCATTTCAAAATCTAGTACTTTTTTAGGGTGATGTTGGATGCAGCACCCTCCGAGATGTGAACAGTGATACCATCGGATGAAACCAGGGCGTTGGCACCGCTCTCATTGCACTTGACTTCGAGAACAGCAGCGATGACAGTGCCCTTTCCAGATGGAAGCTCGACCTTGATAGACGTGTCAGAGGCAAGAGCGTAAACTCTGAGCTCAACATCTTTGGAGTAGTCATAGTCTGGAACTTTTGGACTGGCAGAAGAGACAGGGATGACCGAGTTCTCTCTGGCGAATACAGGGATGCTGCGAGACAAAAAATCAGTTTCTTGTGGAGCTGTATTTTTGAACGATGCAAATACTCACTAGTCAATGGCAGCTTCTTTTCTGACCCACTTAGGACCACTGACTAATTCTCCAGTCCAGAAGCACGTCCATTTACCTTCTGGGAGGTAGAACAAAGCCTCGGTGTCGGAGAAAACAGGTGCAACCAGAAGGCTCTCACCAAACATATACTGCTTGTCAAGGTTCCAAGAGGTTGGATCATTTGGGAATTCGAGGAACATTGGACGCATGACTGGAGTTCCAGTTCTAGTGGCATTGATGCCCTGAGAAAATGCAAGATGGCATGAGCGACTGCAATGACAAACAATTCGAGCAGTGGACTAACTGTCTGGTAGATGTATGGCATCAAAGAGAGTTTCACAGCGACAAGCTTGGACAAGGTCTCCGTAGCACCCTCGTAGAACCAAGGAACTCGGTAGGAGTTACTCCCGTGGAGCCGACTTCAAATCAAAACAACAGTAGACGTAAGTGATCGGTGATACCTGGATACATGCCACGACTTACCTATGAGAGGAGAAAAGACCAAAAGCAATCCAACGAGACATCAAGATAGCCGGTGGTGTTCCTTCAAATCCACCGACGTCGTGACTCCAGAAAGCGAAACCAGAGGACATCAAACTCAAGCCACCTCTCAAAGATTCTCCCATCGCCTCGTAAGTGCTCTCGCAATCACCACCCCAGTGAACAGGAAATCTCTGACCACCTGCAGTAGCAGATCTGGCAAAGACACAAGCTTCACCTTCGCCGAGCTTCCTCTTGAGGAGATTGAAGACAACTTCATTGTACTTGAATGCGAACCAGTTGTGTACTCGTTCGGGGACCTCATTGTTATGAAACTTGACTTGAACGTGTGGGATACGTTCTCCAAAATCGGTTTTAAAGGCGTCGACTCCCATGTCAATCAAAGCTTCGAGCTTGCTGGCGTACCACTGCGAAGATTGGAGGTTGGTCAGCAGTGCCAGCCAGGGTCGGGGTAGAATGGAGAAGGGAACTCACTTCACAAGCAGCTGGATTAGTGAAATCGACGATCGCCATGGATGGCTGCCAAGTATCAGTTTGGTACAGTGATCCGTCGGTATGGTGAATAAAGTATCCGCCTTTGCGACCCTCCGCAAAAAGTGGCGAGGCTTGACCAATATATGGATCTAACAGAAAACACCGCAAAGACAAACTGGTTCAGCTTTTTATACAGTAAAATAACTGAAAGCGACGTACTGATCCAGACGCAGATCTTGATGTTGTATTTGGTCTTGAGATCGGAAAGCATCTTTTTGGGATCCGCGAACATGTCTGGATCGAAAGTGAAGTTACACCACTCGAATCGTTTCATCCAGAAGCAATCGAACTATGAAGATATAGGAAGTATCAGATAAAGTCTTAGTAACGAATATTCCAGTCTGACTCACGTGGAAGTATCTGACGGGACAGTTGCGGTCCCTCATTCCCTCAAGAAATCCCTCGACAGTTTTCTGATCGTAATTCGTGGTGAAAGAGGTGGATAACCATAACCCAAAAGTGCTTGCAGGTGGCAAGGCTGGACGACCTGTGATGATGGTGTAGCTGTTCTCAGAAAGTATATGATCAACCAACTAAGGCTAACGGACTAAGTTGATGAAGTGAGACAGCACGAAGACGCTTACTTGTTCAATACAGCCTTCAAATCTTTCCCACCAATAACAAAATACTTGAGCTGCTCTCCCTTGATGGTACAGTTTATTCTGCTCATCTTCTCAGAACCGATCTCAAAGTTGACTTCAGCCGGAGTGTCGAAGAAGACACCGTATCCTCTGCTGCTAATAAAAAAGGGAATGTTCTTGTATGTCTGAAAGATAGAAAGATGGTCAGATCCATCAGAAAGCAACAACATAGACCAGAGCTGAAACTAAGGTGAGGCGACTAACCTGCTCCGAAGAAGTGCCGCCGTCAGCATTCCACATGGAAATCGCTTGGCCATTCTTCACCATAGGACCAAATCGCTCTCCAAGACCGTAGATTTGCTTCGATTAGAGAATAATGCTGTCAGATTACCCCTTCTTTAGAGAATATAAACAGGCACGGTGCCTACCTCTCCTAGGTGAAGGTCGAACTCGACAAGCATGTACCTCTTGTTTCGCTCAGTTTGAGTAGGAAGTCTTGGATTCCATGACAAGAACGTGGTTTCGGAGAGATTGGAAAGCTCGTGCTCGTGTGTTAACAGCAAGCTACCCGTGGACTTGAAACCAGTGGAAGCGAGTACTTTTCCATTTTGAGTGAAGTCGACGTTGTAGGAGTATGGCTTCAGGTTTACAATAGCTGTGAGGTCTCCAGTCTGCAAAGACAGCTCATCTTCAGTGCTGGAGGTCGTGACTTGAACCTCCGGAGGTGCGCCATCTGGGAAAAGTTGGTAGTCTGGGAGCTGCTCTTGGATACCCTACAAGCCCATCCAAGTAGTTGGGATGAGATTTCTGTACTATTCATAATAAGACATAATAAGAGGCGATGCTAACCTTGAAGTGATCAACCTGCACCAAACACACGTCTCGAAGTGGGGAAGAAATTTCAACCTCAAACAGTGGACCTTCATGGACCCAGATGAGAAACAGGGAACATCAGCTCTGGCTAGAATATTAGAGTAAAGATTGAGTGCCTTCTCACCTTTCAAAGTGTCGCCTCTGGTTGCGAGATGGAAAGGAGACGCTTGGAAGAGCAGCCTGTCCTTCTCAACCTTGAAGTCCGCCACTTCCACCGAAGCATCGATCTCAACATCTTTTCTGATTCTCCAGAGTCCGTCCTTGTACTTCATTTTGGGTCAGGGTGTGATTGAAGCTGAGAGTAATCCTGGTCCTGCGAGGGCTACTCTCTTTTTAACCTCGACGGCAGATAACTCGAATCTCTCGAGGTTTATCCGTCCGGCGGGGCGCTCTTACCGGGCACCAACTAAACATAAAATAATAGAAAAGACAATCATCAGGCGTAGAAAGGAGATTTCTCAAAGAGGATATTCGCCCAGGAGGCAAAGTCGCGGTAACGATGGCGAACGGTGTGTTTAGGGAAGAAGACAACAAAACTGCGATCGTCCACCGTCGGGCGGTAACTGAAGGTAAATACCATCAGCAGCTATCCACCTAGGTCAACACCAAAGATCCGGGCTGAAGGCTCCGAACTCAGGTCAGGTGGTCTCTTCTTGAATTAGAAACGGTATAGATTAAGTGTCTTCGTTGGGTCGTCATCTTCTAGCTCCCTACGAACCTTTCTTCAACTTCGACATCAAGAGGAAAGATTTCTTCAGCATGAGTAACAAAGGTCTCTTCTACACCATCTGGTGTGCAGTTTTGGTGGGCGTGGGGTCTTTCCTGTAGGTTTGATTCGCCGAACTAGCAGTGATTCATTGTTTGTTATATCAAGCCGTACCAACACAGTGTTCTTTACTAGTTATGGTTACGATTCGGGAATCATGAGCTCAATGATCGCTCAAACCTATTTCCTCAAGTACTTTGAAAGTCCAAGTTCACCAGTGTTGGGAGGGATCACTAGTCAGTCAATTGCTCCTCAGAAGTGTCCCTACACCATTAGTCACTGACGGGCTACCACAATTGCAACTGTCTGTTCCCCTCCCAGGCTCTCTCCAAGGAGGCGCATGGATTAGCAACTTGTTTGTCGCTTTGCTCTGTGACCGTGTGGGGAGACGGTGGACCATTGCGTTCGGAAGTGCCGCTTCTTTGTTGGGAGGTATCTTAATGTGCGCAGCTACCAACACTGGAATGCTGATGGCCGGAAGAGCGTTCGCCGGTATTGGGTTAGGATCAATGATGGTGTCATGCTCCATCTACCAGGCCGAGATAGCAGCGCCAAGATGGCGGGGTACCATCGTAAGATAAAAGCTTTGTTTTGATAGAACTCAGGCTCAAAAAATACTCTCTAACTTCCTTTAAAATCTATTCCAGGTTGGATTGATGCAACTGACTCAATCCTTTGGATCTGTTTCTTCATCGTGGATCTCTTATGGCTTTAAAAACGTCAAAGGAAACTTGCAATGGAGACTACCTTTTGGGTTCCAGATTATTCCCCCTCTTATACTGCTTGCGTGTCTTCCTTTCCTTCCAGAATCTGTAAGTACTCAGCCTCGAAGGCCGTCTTTTGTCAACTTTTAACGCGCAACTTGCTCCCTTTCCTAGCCACGTTGGTTGATTTCCAAAGGACATGATGAGCGTGCTCTTGCTATCTTGAAGAAGCTCTCAGACACTTCAGATGCTGAAACAGAAGAGGAATTCCTCATTATGAAGGAGAACATCATGCTGGAGGAGAGCCAGAAGGTCACCGACCCGCGCGTGCTCTTCTCTAAACCATCCTGGCGGAAGAGAGTTTATCTCGCCAGTTACACATGGTTGTACGTTGCTTTTAGTGGAGTTAATGTGATAAATGTAAGTGGTTCGGGTTGTGTTGTTTGGGATTTCGCTGCGTTGTTACGCTGACACTTCCTCTTGTCGTACCTCCCAGTACTACCAAGTGACTAAATTCCACTTTTGATCACCAATAATTCAATGCTTACTTTCTTGTTGTTGCCCATCAGACATTGATGTACAAGTCGCTCGGTTTTGACACCAACCATGTCCTCCTCCTGACTGGCATCTACGGTATCGTTGGTTTCGTCGCAGTCTGTATTTCGATTGTGTTCTTGATCGACAGATTTGGACGTATGCAGTTGATTACGCGTAAGTGATTGGCTTCCCCTCTTTCAACCTTCCAACTTTGGGAAACTGATGCTTGCTTTTTTAATTCACATAGCGGTCCCACTGATGTTGGCTGCGATCCTCCTCACCGCTGCACTTCTTCAATACAAGTACCCATCTGGCTCCGCTCATCCCAATCTCAGTGCTCAACGTGCTGGTGTAGCCCTTCTTTATTCTTTCACCTTGTGTTGTAAGCAGCAATTCTTAAATTTCCTTCCTGATTCCGTGACTGATGCGATGGATGTTCCACACCCTCACGTCTTTAGATGGTATGGTAGCCCCAATCACCTTCATTTACACAGCTGAGATATTCCCAATGTATGTTTTACTAACCAGTTTTGACGCACTCTGAACTGACCAAACTTCGTCTATCTATCCCTGTTAATCTGCACTAGGCCTATCCGTTCGCTTGGTGGATCAGCAGCTGGAATCGTGCATTGGAGTGGGAACATTATATTTAATCAAGTCTCTCCTATTGCTTTGGGGAAGATTGGGTGGCGTGAGTTGAATCCATCCGCTTTGAAGCCGTAGCAATACAATTGACATTATGCCTTTGCTGTACAGGTTATTACTTTGTTTTCGTCGGCTTAAACCTATTGAATTTCACCGTGTTCTATCTGTTCTTCCCTGAAACAAAAGGACGATCACTCGAACAGCTCAAGTAAGTCTTTGAAGTTCCTCGTAACGAGTGAATCGTTGACATCTTCGTTTTTTCCTCCAGCGCCGTCTTCGGTGACCCTGTCGCTGAAGAAATCATGAATGACGAGATCAAGGGTAGAAGTTCTATCACTGGTGAGTCCAGCTCGTCCTTAGGTGGTGCAATGGTTTTCTTCTTTCTAACACTCGTTGCGTTTATGATGGCGACAGAGGACGCCCGCCCAGTCCAAGAAGTCTCGAAGGCTTGAATTACCATACTGTACATCAACAACAGCGTAGTCTTCTTCTTAATGCTAGAACAGATTCATGGGGTGTAGCGTGATGCTATGAAGTGTAGTCGGATATCTTTGGCACTCAAATTGCAAGAATGCATGTGACAAAAGCGTCAGTTGGTTATATGACAGAGAAGGAAGCAATCTCATACAAATCCAGAGCTGAAATCTGTGGCAAATATGGAGTCACATCCGCTTCAGAAACATTGTCTCTTGAGCTGTGACCACCTACCTACCACCAAGGGCGCCATCGCTTTCGCCTTCGCCTTCGCCATCTTCTTTTCCTCTCCCCACAAATCTGAAATCCTTCAAGCTTCACACCAGAACGCAATCAGCTTCATTAGACACGTTCAATTTGCACTCTTCTTCCCTACCAGAGTGATGTGACTTACCGTCCGAAATTGACAGTTCCGATACCACCACAGCGTGGTCCCTTGCTATCGTCTACCGTAATCAGGAGTCCCAATTGAATAATTTACATCAGGTTAGATCAAAACAGATATCATCATTTAAATCCACATGATCTCCAATCCACTAGGTCAAATCCATTGTCACTCTACAGTTCATCACTTGTGGGAAGGTGAGCAACGTTTCCATCATTCATCACACCTTGTATTATGCCTTTTATCAACTGAGGGTCGACAGTAATGTTCGTTCCTTGGAAGTTATCCGTCAACTTAAAGCCTACGTTAAGCCAGCAAAAGGCGAAACAGGTTAAAGAGATGCTACTAGAGCGAGAACAATGGTGCTTAAACTTACCGGGAACATCAGCCTTCCAATCATACACTTCATTATCCCAGATTGGGTAGTAACGATGCTTGAAAGCCTCAGTGAGCTAAAGCAGCGACAGAACATATGTAACATGTTAGTAATCTGGTAGTAAACATCACTCATCATATCCACAGCGCTTACGATCTGATAATCTCTCGTAAATCCACCAACATCAAAGACTGAAGAAATAGACACGACACTTCAATAACGGCCACTTATGTAAGAGCTTCTTCAAACGACTTACTTTCAATGACAGCCCCACCTGGCCTCATCCAAATCGCGTGCGTTAATCCGTTTCCATGGACGGCCATCATCACATCCGCCCGACTGACGACCTCCATCTGCTCCTTTTTGCTCATAATCTCCATTTGAGCGACAATAAGCTCAATATTGGGCTGAAGAGATTCGAGGGCAATGAGGAGTTCTTCGTGAGCTTCAGGCGAAAGCCGTCGTTTAGCTGCGTTTTGCCTGTGCATTGAAGGTGAAAGGAGGTGAGTAGGATGATCCAGCATGGAACATAGCCAGAAGTATCTCACCTCGAGATATACAGTACCACAGTTTTGTCTTTATTATGTTCCACCGGTTTGATGCCCAACGTCCTCATCATTGAGCTTCGAATGGGTGCCCACCAGTCAACCGTTCCCTTGATCAAGTTGAATACATCGGCGTTCATTTTGTTCCATGCGTTAGTTGTTGGGTTCCATCGATGGGATGCCCATCGATCAACTATAACGATTTGGGGGAAGATGTAGAGGTTGCCTGAAGCCGTCCGATCTACGGTTTAGACGAGAAAAATGCATCACAATATCAGACATGGCCAAACTTCCTACTGAAATGTGAAAGAAAAAGAGCAAGACTTACCGTTCCACATCTCACTATCTTCCATCCCTGACATGGGAAACATGGTGTCTATCATCCAAGCGTTGATTTTGGGTACATCTCTCCAATCTCGACCTTTAGCCAAGATTATTCTGCGTGGGAACTCCATTCCTTTGGTCGTTCCGCGAGCCAGAATGGAGGGGGAAGATGCAAGGACACGGAATGCTCCAGTGAGGATCTCAGCAGCGAAGTGGAAGTAGTGGGCTACAGTGGCACAAAGTATTCAGCAAGTAGCTACGATGTCTCAAACGTCAAACAGCGGCAGAATGAGTCACAACATACCCAAATATCCTTCTCCACCAGGACCATCATTCATGAAAAAAGTCGTGCCAGGAAGTGCACCCGCCATCTTGACGACACTGGGTGAATCGGTTGATTTCCATTTCTCTTGAGCTTCATCGGGCGTGAGGGAGACCCATCGACGTTCGTCCGCTACAGGAAACCAGTTACCTTCCACACCCGCCGTCATATCAGATAGGAATTTTGTGAGCGGCGGTAGATCTTCTGGTGTTGGTGTGATTGCGTCTGGAGGGCCAGAGTTGCAGTGTCGAGGGCGAGCGAAGAATTGAAAAAAAAAGCGAAATAAATGAGAGCACAGTGAGAGAAGGAAGTTGTCAAAATTAATTGAATATTAGGAAAGAGCCAGCAAGAACTTACAGAAGATGCCATTCTCGACGTAGAGATTTTCAAACATCATGTAACCGGGGATGCCTCTCAACCATTTCGTTTCCTTCCCTTTCCAAGCACCCGTCAGTTCATCCATCCCAATATCTTGAAATGAAGACTCTAACGAATAGTCCTCATCCACATTCACTGCAAACTCATCATCCGCAACAGTAGTCGAGGTAGGCACCCAAGGGGAGAACCACGTTGAAGACCCGAGGTGGCCAGAGAGAGATGTTGGCAAGAACCCCGCTGAGAAAGTGAGGACGATTCCGACAATGGGTACCAGTGTTAGGAGTATCACCAACGTTCGGCGTTGCATTGGTGTGAACCTCACAAACCGCCTTGTCGCAGAGATGGGGATATCTGTGTGGTTCGACGGTTTTCTGATGAACGGCTTACTGGGTGTACTCGATGAAGATGAGGAGGAAGAGGGGAAGAATGCGTTTGAGGTAGAGGGTGCAGAGAAATTGGCAAGAGAGTAGACGGGTTTGGAGCTATAGTTGGCAGAGGTTGTACGTTTGTGTGATTGGGAATACAGGTTGGGCAACTGGCAAGTTTGCTAGGGATGTAGGTCTTCTTCCTTTGAAGATTTGATGACTTCGACGAAGAGAAAAGGGAGAGGAGGGATCCAACGCGCAAGAAATGCTGAGAGCAGGATAGCAGAACAAAATCCTAATCAGATTAGCTTACAGGCAATAAACACGACAGTTTCAGATTCTTCTTCTGTGGTACTTACCTTATGTGATTTCAGATTGAAAGATCGACCTGAGCGACGTGCACAACGGACGAGGCGAACAGAGCGCGGAGCATTTCATTAGCTGTATTCTTGACCTACGGGCCGAATGCACCCACGGAAACGACGTTTCCACTTACAAATCCTAACAGCAGCAAAGAGCAGGCACCGGTAAAAGAATGACAAAAAGTGAAGAAATATTGGTGGTTGTCGAAGCTAGCAGACCAAAGTCTCGCGAGAGGAAGCTCGACCTGAACAGTAATATATGGGCCACTTGAGTATATACACAGGTGAGTGAGAGAGGTGATGGTCTGTACTATCCAGAATTGCCTGTTAACATGTTTTTCTACTGTCCTTTGCCCCTGTGTTTCCTTTGAACGTGTGCCCTGGCGTCGTCGCGTCGTGCCCTCGTTGTTTTTCGACCCCGTCCACGGGAAACCTGGCTGACAGGTCTCCCTCAATAATGGTGTCAGCTTCCCTTCAACGTCTCTCAGAGGCATCCACTTTACTCCTCCAGGATTCCTCCTTCAAACCCCCTCATTCGTCTGGCCCCTTCACCACCGCCCTCCTCTCGTCAGACTTCCTGTCCGTTTTGCGAGATGCGGAAGGCAGTGAAAGAGATATGTTCAAGTACATTGGTCCTTCACCAACAGCAAACACCAGTGCTTCAAGCAATGAACGTGAGCCCACAGCCGCACCAGTACCAGCATCAACAGGAGGAAGCGTCGTGTTGGGCAACGGACCACTGTTAGAAAGGATCGCTCCTGAAATGAGTACCCCTTTGAGGACTGGCGTCGGTAGTAAAGATGATTCTGATTCAGTAGAGGATGCAGATATATTGTTGAAAGCAGCTAGCAAACTAGTTGCTGATTAGTGAGTGTTCTCATTCATCATGCCATTTTCTACCTTCTCTGGTCCCGCCTTCAGCATCCCTCAAATGTTTCTGGCGGCTGACGTAATGTGTTGTGTGCTTCTATATGGTGTCTTTCCTTGGTTGTCGTTGTCTCGCACCCAACAGTGGTCCAAAACCTCGTCTCAAACGACACATCGCCCAGCTTTTGCAAAAGAACATCAATCTTCTCACTAAATGCTCCGAAATTGAATCTCGTATCGAAATGGTATGTCGAGACTTACTCAATATGCACCGCTTCTTTCTTCATTCACCTGACGCGTTTTCCTTCTCGATTTCAGCATACTCAACCGGCTTCAACTTCATCTTCGACCAAACCTGATGCAGCTGGATCTTCTTATGAGGAAGAGTATCGTGCTGTGGAACAAGAGTGTAGGGAGTTGGAGAGGCGGAAGAAGGCTGCTGCTGAGGTAAAGAAGGGAGGTGGAACGCCATCTGTGAGCCTTCTTTTCCAAAGTCAACCTTACTATTGCTGAAGTGGAGCCCATTGTTCTTGCTTATGCTGATGATGATGTTTTTTCTCGTCTGTTGCCCCATTCGTTGCAGCCTTCGCGGCGCTCGCCTCTTCGAGCGGCACGACCAGCAGTCGGACCATCGTCTTCACCTTCATCCAAGAGACAACCTGTTGCCTCCCAACAGCAGCAGCAGCAACCTTCTCCGTCATTTGCGCAGATCTTCGGCAAGCGGTCTATTAACAACAGCAAGCTCCTAGCCTCCCCCCAGCCCATCCCAGGCGGTGAAGACTCTATCCTATCGTCTTCAATACCTGCAGATGACTACGGAGTAGGCGACGAATCCATGTTGACGGACACGGCACTGCCTGAGTACGGCGATGACCAAGACGGCGACGTGACAGTCGTCCTCCCTTCTTCCTCTGGCCCGACTGTTGGCTCGACACCACCACCAGCAACCTCAAAGCATCCTCTGAAATCACCACGGCAGCCCTCGGCGTCACCTAAGACACCACCGGCGTTCTTCACAGGCAAGAGCAAGACCACGACACCGTCGCCGCTGGGAATCAAGACGCCTATCAAGAGTTCTTCAAGAGTTGCTGGTGGTTCCGATGCTGTCGAAGAGATCGGTGAGATTAAGATCACGAGCGAGATTGAAGGGGTTGTGGTGAGCCCTTTTGCGTCGTTTCTTAGTTTCCCCTGCGTGATGAAGTTCAAAGACTGACCACTTTTTCGCTCTGCCTTTCCTTCTTTTCATTTTTTTCTTCATTCTGTAGGCGAAGCTTTGGTCTACTCAGGGAGACACGTTGAGGCTGTCACCCGCTGCTGAGAGTCTCAGTTCGTTCGAGACTTTGAATGGCGACGAAACGATGTAAGCACCCACCCTCATCTCAACATTCCGTCTGTACCTCATGAGATATGGCTACTGACCAACGGGTCACTTGCGCTTTCATAACCAGTTCTTTACTGAGAGGACTCTCAGCATCCACTGTCGCTCCCGTCCCTGCCTCGCCGACATCTTCAACCTCAACGACGCTGCTCCCCGCCCAATCCGCATCCCTCACGCCCCAGCTCATCCTCTGCTGCAACCTCTTACTGATCCTCCTCTCTTCAGAGGGATTAAGCCTGCCGAAGAGTACACTGACCGAGAAGGTCGCGAGTGTTGCGAAGGCGAGAGGATGGGACGAAAGTCTGGCAACGAAAGCTATCTTTTGGTGGGTTGCAAAAAAGGTGTTGACTATCAATAGGAAGAGAGGTGTAGAAGGTTGGGTTGAGTTCATCTGAAGTGAAGAGATGTGCACGTTTTCTTCTTTATAGTCTCGGCTGCCATTAGCGATGGTCCTGCATCCTATTTCGTCGAATACCCTTCCCTACCGTCTTATACTTCCCTTTTTGACCTAGGTTTCCATAATTAAATACTCTTTTTGAGCCATTGCAAAGAGCGTTGTGATTTCTTTGAGATCTTTATCTTCCTGCATCGATGCAACATGGTCAACGCTAGGTGATACGTTACCGATTGCGCCTGGTTCTGACAGTCTGGGTTCTTATGACTCTCTGAATGGGGAAGAGAGAGTGGGAGTGTTCCTCAGTATTGTAGTACTTCAACCCTTTTCTACTGACTACCGTCTCCGTTACTCGTTCCTTCTCAGAAGCCTGCCAGTATCATCAACTGTTACTCCAGCTCCCCTTTAGACAACGTCATCGAACTCAGCCATGTAGCCCCTGCCCAATCTATATCTTTTACTTCGCCCCTTCAACTGATTGTATACAGTAACCTTTTGCTGTTTCTGGTGCTGTTTCTGGAAGGCTGATCCTGAAGAAGAGCGCAATCACTGAGATGGTCGCTGGCGCCCCCAGCGCTAGAGGGTGCGATGAGAATTGACCTCAGGGTGTTCCATATAACTGTTCCTATCAATATTAATAAGATGAGGGCTGGCTTGAGCTCAGAGGCGAATGACGAAGTGATGTAGGTTGTCGTCCGGTAGACAACGCAGCTGGCCAAACGTGACTTCTACTTTTCTTTCCATTCTTTTTTTCTTTTGGTTCATTATTTGCTTCACTCTCTCCAATGGTGCTTCTCGTCCAAGTGCTGTCTGTCTGCCCTGCTTGTTGCAAGGTACTGCCAACGCCACCTTCCCAATGCGTGCTACGCCAAAATCAGCTTTCCTTGCGGATGAGGCTGCTGCTGCTGCTGCTTGCTGCATCCTTTCGACACCCACTCGCCCATCCTCACCCAAGACTCAATCCCCACTCCATCCACTCTCTTACGATGACTGAATCGAGCAACTACGATTATCTATTCAAAACCGTCCTCATTGGTGATTCCGGCGTAGGAAAATCGTGAGTGCCCTACGTGCTGGGATGCCTCCCATCGAAGTGAGATCTTGGTGATCTGACGTTTTCACGCTCCTTCCCTGGCCTGTGACGTTGCCTCTGTTACTCTCATGGTGCTTACGGTCCTCGCAACCTGTCTTCTGCCTCGTGTGGGTTTCCTCCTCGCGTCTGGTGGAACTGATGCTGTTCGAACAGAAATCGTACGTCCCTCCTTCTCAAATCTGTCTGCTGCAGAAACTCCAGTCATCTGGATCCCTTGCGAATCATTTTATACTGATGTTCTCATCTGTCCTTTGAACCCTCTGTCGACGTAACCGAAAAACACTGGTCACACCCACTTCCCCTGTATCCGCTCCTTGTCCTGCCCTGCGCACGCCTGGTACCACGCCCTGCCCCAACGCGTCTTCTCTCCCACTGGCTGCGATGGTTTCTATCCACAGTGCTCTCGAGGTTCACCAGAAACGAGTTTAACTTGGAGTCTAAGTCGACTATCGGTGTCGAGTTTGCTACTAGAACCATCAAGGTGGACGACAAGACTGTTAAAGCACAGATTTGGGACACTGGTGAGTGTACCTTACTCTCAGCTATTCTTCCTGATATTGGATCGCTGGACGGTGAAGAGAAAGAGGATAAGCCGAGTTAGCGGGGTCACGCTTGCAGAGCCTACTCACCGGTCAAGCTTCCAAGTCTGAGGGACATCCTCGCATCGCAGAGATAGGTGTCTTGATACTGGCCATTGCTGGTAGCCCACTCTTGTAAGATGGTATAGAGGGTCGAGTGGGCTGGTGGATGTGTTGAAGAGCGGCTTTCGAGGGTGGATTAGGTTTCTCGCAGGGAGGGAGCCAGCGTCACGAAGAAATTGGCTCTCAATACCACCCTCGAATTCTTGAAAACCCCTTCCTTACCATCCTACTACGCGATCGGAATCACTGACCATTCTCATTCATCCTTGGATTCGTTGAAACAGCCGGCCAAGAAAGATACAGGGCCATTACTTCTGCGTAAGTCTGCCTTGCCGTTTTAGCTCCTTTCTCCTCGTCGCGCTTCTCCCAGAGTTGTATTGCTAACCCCATTGTCTTCTTTCTGTCATCATCATTCCTTCCTGTATATCTTCTCATAACTGGTATTGGTTTGCCCCGTCCCACTCCATGTCTCTGAACATTTCCCCCAACTCAACCTCACACACTACTCCCCCCTCCCCAATGATTCAATTAACATCCCCGCTCACTACCACGTCCAACTTTCAATTCTCAATCACAATACACACGATCATTTCTGGATGAACAATAACAGATACTACCGTGGAGCCGTCGGTGCTCTGTTGGTATATGACATCGCCAAACAGCCAACTTACGTCAACGTCACCAGATGGTTGAAGGAACTACGTACGTTGACAACTCTATCAGACTCTCTCACAGTCAAATGCCCTTGGCACTAACATTTCTCCTTGAAATGTTCCTCCTTTTTTAAATCTGCCCTATCCCACCACCGTTGTCCTCTCCAACCGAATGGTCACTCCTTATTTTGCACCTGCACCACACCTTCATGATTACACTGAAATATCTGGACTCTCTTACTCCTTGAAATACAGGTGACCACGCTGACTCGAACATAGTGATTATGCTCGTGGGAAACAAGTCTGATTTGAAGCACTTGAGGGCTGTTCCGACCGAGGAAGCCAAGGCTTTCGCTGGTGAGTGCTGGTTCCATTCATGCTGTTTGTGTCACTATGCAAGTGGCTATGGCCGGTTGGAGGAGCCGAAGGCGGGCGCTGTTAGGTCGACCCAGTGACAATGAAGACAGATGAATACGTTAGTCTGAACCTGGAACTGACTCCCCTTTTCTTTCGTGCTGGTCTGAATGCTTGTAGAGGAGAATAACCTTTCATTCATTGAAACCTCTGCATTGGATGCAAACAACGTCGAAGCCGCTTTCCAAAACATTTTGACCGGTAAGCGCGACTTTTACTTTTTGTCATCGCAAGCATTTCATGTCAAAGAAAACTTATTCATTATAACCTACCAACAGAAATCTATCACATTGTCTCTTCAAGGGCATTAGAATCCTCAAACGACGTTGTCAGACCTCAAGGTGGTGAGAACATTACTGTTACGCCTACTGCTGATGATGGAGGAGCTGGAAAGAAGGGTGGATGTTGTTAAAAGAGTTCAGGAACTGGAACGGAAGCTGGATCGTTTTCTTCTTGTGGTGGTGTACGGCCGATGATGTTGTTGAAGCACTCTCATGACCGCAATAACCGCCCTTCGTTTCTTTATTCCTGCCTTTTCGTCCCGCCGCTGGGTTCTTTTGCTTTTCGACTCATACACTTTGATATCACCCCCTTTGTTTACTTTTAGCTCATTGTCTCGAATTTATTTTCATTGCATGTCCGAACCGCTGCACCGCTGGGAAAGTGTATCACACTCAGACAGCAAGGTAAAAAAAAAAAAAATCATTTCAAGAGCATCACATGCTCTGTCTTACTTGCTTTTTCTCATTTTCTCACACGGATCTCCTGACCAATCCACCCTGTCTTTGTGATTGTATCACTTGAGCCCGAGTATCAGCTTCACTAGTGTGGGTAACGTTTTCCCTCTGCAGCGCGATTCATTGCTGCCGGTTCCTTAAGATACCTCTTCCTCCTCAAGCTGAGTCGAAGACGAAGATGGAGGTGTGTGTATTGTTGTTTCTCTCGAAAACACGTCGCCTCTTTCCCTGTGCGAGTTCATGTCTGGCATCGTCCTGGTTTGTTGTTGGAATCATGAGTGAATGAGTGAAGCCTTCAGTAAAGGGTCCCCCTTATGAATGTCCATGGTCCATGTTACACGAGGAAATAGAAGGCACGCAGGCCTAATCTGAGGTGATACTGGTCGCAAGTCACTGACATTCATAAGTAGATTAATCAATTATGCCCCTCTTTGTGACTCTAGTGGTATCTTCTGTTACTTGAATGGATCATTAAGCTTAGGTGTAGACCCCCTCCTGTCGAACTGGCGCAGGAAATCTGGACGGGGTGTTGCGGCGTTGATGGATCTACATGCTGAGAAAGTCACTGGTCACAGTCTGCTTATCAATGTTTGAATTTCAGAAATTAGAAATCAACTCATGGTGAGGTTTTAGCGCAAAAGGACGGGGTACGGCGGATGAAAGAATCTCTTGTATGTCAGACCTATTTTACAACTTCTACGAAGCACCCGATACAACCTCTGGCCGGTGTTAGGCTCCAACTTGAGAACCAGGAAAGTGGGTTCAGGCTAGAAGTTCGAAGCCACCACTTGAGAAGAAATACGCCAGCCTGCTGCAAAGACGACCAGTTCGAAAAGATCAACACGCCTCGAAGGGGATTCCAAGGTTCGCGACGCCTTCTCCGCCCAATTAGACCTTTTGCGTACACCAAGCGTCCAAAATCTTTCTGTCATACACCGGGGCAATCCGTGTGGAAAGCAAGCAGAATAAGGGATGAGAGGGATATGGAATGCCCCGTCGCGTTGGAAGCGAAGAGGCGCCCAAAGCAGAGGCGCTGTCTCAGGAATTTTCGACGTTTCTACAGGTCGAGACCACCGCGTTGGGTTTTGGATGCTCGCATCGTGAACCAACTTCTGAAGCGGAAATTAAGCAGCTACCTATTATCGATGCCTGCTCGTCATTGATCTCCTTCTGTCCTACCCAGAAACAAACGAGCGCAACGAGAGCGCAGAGCGATGTCTCTCTTTATTTTCATCCTATCGCGTGAGTTGACGGGACCAATTGAGCTCAGCGTCACCCTAACGCAGGAAAAAAGATTCATGTGTTTTTGCTCTTTCATTCTATCTTAGTCAGATAGGTAGAGTGCTACGTTTCTCCAGAATAGATGTAGGTGTTCGTCACGCTCGCGTGGGATCTGCAGCCGGGGACCGCGTTGCACTACCGCAATTAGCTGTTTACGTCGTCTTTTTAGCGATGCCATTATTCCCGTTGCAATAGCACTTAGGACAAAGAGGTCCAACTGGACAGGGAAGTTTCAACTTATGTGGGACGTTGCGCCGGAGACAGGTGTTTCCTATTGCGCTCGTTGTTTACATCTAGTTCGCTTCATCGTGTCTTGGTAAGCTCGATCCTATGAGCAGTAGAGTTCGCTCTGATCACTTTGACCCATGCAACCTGCATCCTCCGATCTGACTGATTGGGGAAAACGTCTTCAATTGTGCGCCCGCGTTACCTCGACGAGACCTTCCGCAGAATCAAACAGCCATCAACCGCCAACGCCTCCCAATTTTTCCCTTTGCTGCTCTTTCCCTCGAGCTCGCTACCCACCCTCTTTTCTCAATACCTTTGGCTGATCTGCCTTTGGTTACATATCAAGTCGATCTCTATTCCGTGGGAATTGGTCCTCCAGGAAACCTACTATCAGCGTGCTCTGCTAGCTCGTTTGAGGAGGATCATTCTGGAATCTCCGTGGGGGTCGAAAGTCAATTCTGGTGATACTGGAAGTAGCTCAGGCTTCGTGAGTTTTAGTCTCTGCTACTCATCCATTCCTGCGGCTATGTTGCTTGGTGCACAGTCTGCTCGCTCGCCGAGTGAAAGTCTGAACTGACACGCTTTATATATATATATCTGTCGCTCTTTCCCAGCACGCAGCTCAGCATTGATGCAGTTTCGTTCACCTCACCTTTTCCCTCAGGATGGCAAGGCAGACAACGACATGGCGAGCATCTTTCGTCGCGGGAGCGCCGCCAGTGCATTCAGCACCAGCTCTAGCTTGAATGGCTCGACAGGTACCAGCAGCAGGATGGGAGGAAGTGCGGTAGGATTAGGAGAGGACTATGAAATGCCTTCACTACCAAAGGAAGCTCTGGTGAGTGCCCCCCAAAAGTTTCCTCAGTCTCATGCAAATTACGGCTGGCTGCTTTTGCTTCGACCTCACGTTGGGCTTCTTTCCTTTGATGGAAATGATCGCCGCTCTTCTACATTTTTGCTGATTATGCTCTTCTTGTACAGTCTCGGCGTTCATCCAACTTCACTCTTCCACCCTTACCTTCGTCTATCAGTGGTGCAACCATTGGTCTCTCGTCGGGCGGGATCCCGTCTAACTTCCCAACGCCGTCCCTGCTGTCTTCGCACTCTACCTCAAGCTCTTCAACAGACAGCTTATCAAGCCCTAATGACTTCATCGCTTTCCTTCGATCAGGTCCCCCTCAGAATGGCGGTTCGGCGACCTCAGACTCGACACCAAGTTATCCGCCACAGCCCTCATCCTCATCCTCATCCCAACCAACACCCGACTTATCGCAGTATTCTTTGATAGCAGCAACGAGACGAAGCAGTGTTGGGCAGAGAGAAGCACGTTCCAACCGACTTTCGCTCATTTCAGCACTGAAAGAAGGTCCGCCAAATCAACCGCAACCTGTTTACCAACCACACAACGGAAACAAGGCAGTCAGGCCAGACGGCTCTAGTGCAAATTCTTCATCAGTGTCTCTGTCTGGGAAGAGTTCGATACCGTGGACGATGGTAGAGCCTAGGTCAAGGAAGCAGGAACAAGCAGCGGTCGAAGAATGGAAAGCTTGGGCACGAGTGAGTGCTAGCCTTTCTACAATTACGGTAATGAGGCTGACGTCTATTCCAATCTCCAGGAACATGGTGCACAACATGCTGCTTCACTCTCTGAACCTGCAGTGAGGGCTATCCGAGCTCAACCATCTATTCCCGACTCAATGATCTCGTCCGAAAGCGCACCACGTCGAACCTCTGTTACTTTCTCACTATACGACTCCAACAATGGTCATCAAGACCGAACAGACTCGCTAGACTTTAACCCATCGCGGATACCATCTCATGAACGAGGCAGTGTCAGCTCAACTACTTCAGCTCCAACGGTCGCATCAATAAACTCGCCGAGTGTCACTTCATGGGGCACCTCGATACCTATGACTGCCAGCTCTTCAACTACCATGGATTCTCACTCACTCTCACCGCAGGCATTCCACCAATCGACGTTCCTCAATAATCCCCTTTCATCTTTCTCACCATATCCGCAACACCTACAACAGCAGCAGACTACTTATCAAACACCTCTTGAAAACCCATTCCAATCACTCCGATCTAAAATGTCGATATCCATCACGAAACCCCTTGTCGAAGAACTCATCACAACCTTGCACCTCTTTGAAACAGTCTGGCGGTCGCGAAGATTGTCGGAGCGACTGTCGCTCGAGGATGACCGGATTGCGGAACGAGAAGAAGACTTCTACAGGAACGAAATTATCCATGTATTTCTCGAAATTGACGAAGTCCTGCGTCCGTTCTCGAAAGTCGTCCGACTGGGTCGCTACGGTCCTCTCGGTAAAAAACGAACAGCTTCGAACAGCCTTAGCAATCCGAAATCTAACACCACCAACCAGGACAAGACAACATACAACAGCGGGATCCCTTGTTCGGAAAGAGACTTTGCGCCGGACCCTGCTCGAGGCGAATCCGCTGCAGACGGGACGTGGTGGGTTACCAGACTGAGGAACGACCTCGAGATCACATTGTTTGGAACACCTGGTGGTCTCGCGAGCATGCTAGAGGAGGAATATGAAGGCGATCACGTCGCACCCTCAGCGCAACAGCAACCCTCTCAAGGCGGTCTCACACCCCGACAACAGTTCTCATCGACCTGGGGAGACGATCCTCTGTCCTCCAACGCGAGTGGAACTGCTAGTGCCAGTGCTTCAGATGGTCGCACTCTGTCCAGCTCAAGGGGGATATCGTCTGCAGCACCAGCTGCCTCGTTCTCGAGACCGACTGCGAGGGCGGGCACTTCAAGGGAGGACGAAGAGGCGATTGACAGGGCGCTGAAGGAAGAGGGCAGAAAGAGATTCTTGGAGTGGAGAGCTGGAAATGGGATCCAGAGCTTAGAGAGTCGGTCCTGAGCAGAACAAAGCGTATTTTTCAACTTTTGTCTCATCTTTTTACAGATGAATCGTTTGTATGGGCATTTCTGATTTGTTTATACATCTTATGGACTGAAGGATACCAGAGATGAAGGTCTTTGTTTGTTTGTATGAATTTGGATTGGAGATGAGAAAAGTGAAAAGCGAAAAGCGAAAAGCGAGATATTCCAGGCACAGAGTTTCCCAACCCTTGTCCTTCCTCTCATTCAATCACTCTGAGAAGTGGCTTCAACAGTTAGGTATATTTTAGTAGTGCAATGGAGAGAAGGTTCAGACATTCGCGATAAAGTTTGCTTACAAGGCGTTTCACTGACGTGAAACTTGCTCAGGTTTTGAAAAGTTCTAAAAAAAATAAGAAATAAAAACATAATAAGGAAAGAAGAAGCTATGTCTATTGCGCAACATCCCACGTATTTGACCCTTGGACCTGGGTGATAGGACCGGTGGGAGTTGCAAGAGTAAGTCGTCCTGAACCTGGATCCTCTGGTGTTGAGACAGTGCAATTGATGGCAAAATTACCAGGTAAGAATATTTCAAACCGTTGTATGAGATCTGGGTTCCCTCGAAGGAGGCTGAACACCTGAGAGATGAGCTGTGGAATGCCGAGCTCCCTGTGGCGATTTAGAACCAACACAACAGGAACATCAAGAAAAAGGGAGGTTCAACCCATAAACAAAAGTTAGTCTGTCAGATCAGTAGTCCAGAAATTGAGAGTCACAGATAGCAAAAGCGACCTACTGGTTCATGCTGGCCGTGAGCTTATAATCTCTCAGTATCTGAAGAAATGCGTTCCATTTGTTGACTTCTTCGACAAAAAGAACCTAATACGAATGAGTCACGCCCATCTCGAGAACTGGTAAGAGCTGGCCACCGTATTTTTTACAGAAGAGGAATTATCTTCACCTGTATCTCATCCAAGTAGTCCTCGGCCTCTACCCTGTCGAGTGCACGGTACGCTTCGTTAGATGGAGGAATTGGTACGACCACGGGAATGTCAGCCATTGCTGCAATCTTATTTTTCTGTAAATTTGCTTGAGGGATTGACAGTCAGAAGACAGAATTGATCGAGGAAGGATGAGAGGCAGAGAGAACGAAGATCTTGTCTGTGCGCCCGCTGAAAGCGGACGCCACAAAGAGGTCTTGCAATTACAATCAAGTAACATCGTCAAGATGCACAGCAAATGGAAGTCGTTTCATCACATCGCAAAAAAGGACTGGTCGTAACTGAAGGCGAAGTATAAATGACAACATGGAGAAATTGCACCGCTGTAAGATAAAGCAGAACAGGTGCGTTCTAGGTAGGAAGGTTACATGGAAAAGAGATCGTGCGCCAAGAGCGTGAGAGGAAAGAAAAAGTCGAAATACAAAAAAAGAAAAGTTCGTGGAGGTACAAGTGTCGCAGTCGTGATTCATAGTCATCATCATCGCTGTATCACGAGGATGGCTTGAGGGCAATGTTCCTAATTTCAAATAGCCTGTCGTGAGCAGTTCCAAAAGCGATAGCTGAATCCAAAGCCCAGCCACTGATCTCAACCCGATGGCCTTGTTCAGCGAGCCGGCACCTCCTGATGAAATCATCCTCAATTCGATGCTCTCCGCCGGCAATTCTCCTCATGTATTCACCTTTCTCGGCTTCGGATTCAGACATAACACCACCTTCGTTGGCATCTTCGTCATCCATGCCTTCAAAAGGATCCGGTTCGAAATCTTCGTCTGTGGGCGTGAGTCGACTGGTCCAACACATCTTGATCGGATCAAAAATCATGTTTCCGACAATGCGAGCTGTTTGCGTTGGGGATCTGGAGCCAGTTGGAGTGTTGGCGGTGGATAGATGAGTGATGAGAGCTGGTCTGGATGAGGAAGCGGACAGGTTGTCGAAGGCACGAAGAGCAGTTTCATTGCCTTCCCAGGTGTGAGTTTTTGGGTTATAGGTCATGCTTCCTACCACTATGATGACAAATCCTTTATTAACTGCTTACAGGTTTTGTTAAAACAGGGGAGATCTGACTGACCTTTGGCTTTCGTCTCCAGATGAACAGCTTTGATCAAACCAGGTCGTCTCCTTTCGCGAGTTGGAGTTCCAGCACTAGGTTTCATTTTGTCTCCACCTAGTTGTAGTTTACGACGGCGTTCAATAGTTACTTGAGAGACTGACGTTGATGCAACTGACTTCGATACTGAGGACGCTGTTGGTTTGGTGACAGAAGATGAGGAGATGGATGGCGAAACGCCTATGGAGTTGAAATAGCGATGCAGACATGGGTTGTGGTCAGAAAAGAATAAAAGAGATAAGTGATGGAACAACATAAAGGTGCGAACCTTTCTTTGACTTTTCAACCCTGTACAACCCTTCTTTACCTAAGTCAACTTCCAAATCCTCGAACGCATCCAGCTCAGTTCCATCACCATACGGCCTCGGACGCTTCGGCTGTCTCTGCAATGGAGTTTCTCCACGTGTGCTCCTCGTACCATGAGCAACGGGTGTGCCGTTCGATCTCAGTATGCCCGCGGGTGGTGGAGAGACGAAGTTCCGTAAAGCTGGCGATTGAGATCGTGTACTGTTCGACACATGAGATGGTTGTATGGATGAGTTTGGCCCTGGTTGATTGAAGATTGAAGCAAGGGATGGCCTTGATTTTGAACTTCTGATGGAGCCACCGAGTGGAGCAGTCAGTCTTGTTGATCCTGTAGGAGATAACAAACCAGGAGACGAAATCGGAGTCATCGGTCTGCAGTTGGAAGCGGCAGACATTGTCTCTGCTGCACCCGATCGTTCTCGAGATCGAGCGAGTGATGCTGTAGTTGGTGCTGCGTATCTGGAGGGAAATGCTGGGACGGGAGGCGGTGAGGAAGATGAAGGCGATGAGTGGTCATCGCCCATATGAGGGAGCGACGGCCGTCTGTTTAGTATTGAAGCAGCGTGAGTGGGAAACTGAGAATGACTGTTGGAAGATGAAGAGGAGGGCGGTGACTGTTGGTTCTGCTGCTGGTTCGTGAAAGTGGCGGGTGAAGTTGCCAGTCGAGACAAGGACTTCTTTGAGCGAAGGCTAGGAGTCGGTTGCGACTGTTGCTGTTGAGATGCCAACTGATATTGTTGAAGTGTAGTGAGGGAGAGTGTTTGCGTTTGGGAACGGGGTTGCGAAGGCTTGGGACGGGATGAGACGGAGCCTTGGAAGTGTTGAGAAGCAGCGGAATCAGGGCGAACTGAATCCAGCACGGATGACGGGTTAGGTGATTTTGATCTACCCCAGCCCCTCTCAAGCTCATTTAGCTTCTGCTGATTCTCCTTCTTGATCTGGTTGGCTGTTGCTGACGAGGATGAGGACATCGAAGGTCCAGGATAGGTGCCGGCACCGGTTTCAGCTCGCGCCTGGAGAGCCAACTTTTCTCGGGCTGCGCCACTCGCTGGAAGTGTCCGACTTCTAGCCTTCTCCTTATTTGCTCGAGTCACCCTCTCCAATCTCTGTCGACTCAGCAACGAGTCAACCGATTCAACAGCAGACAGCCCTGCACCATCGACACCAGATGCATGATCAACATCGATAACCAGACCCTCTTCAAAATTCCTCTCGTCCTCCTCTGAAGCACTTCCCACGATCCTCACATCCGACGAAGGCTGCAGCAGGCTCTTGTCCCTAATCTGCAAGCTGTGGGAGATCAGACTTTTGAGGACGTTGTTTGAACCAGGTAGGCTGAATGGATGGGATTCTGGCAAAACCAAGCCGTCAAGCGAATTTCCTTCGTCGTCTTGTTCCACGTCGGAGTAGAGGTCGACTTCGGGCTCGGAAGAGGAGTGAGGTCGCGATGGCGTTAAGCTTGGGGGCGTGAAGGGTGAGAATTCATGACTATTGCTGCCATTTGAGGATGGAGTATCCCAAAGGACTGAGTTGAAAGGTGTTGGATGGCTCGAGTTGGATGAGACAGTGGAAGTGATAGATACACGCGATGACTGGTTTCTGAGTGGCCTAAGTGAGAGATTATTGAGAGTAGTGGGTAATGAAAATCCTATCTCCATGTCATCGGCCTCTTCATCTACGGGATTGATTGGCGGCTGTTTCTTCCCTCGCGGGGTCGAGGCAATTCCTAACTTCTTGACGCTACCAGGAAACGCAACAGATCTGCCATTGGGCGTCAACGATTCCACTTCACCCCTGAGAGCAGCTTGGAGATTCGACACTTTGACTGTGTCGATTGCTTTAAGAGTGGAGGTTCGATCATCGTCGTCTTCATCAAACCCCGACATGTCGACATCACCAAAGTCGTTCGCCATCCACGCATTTGCGGCAGGAACGGTAAATGACGCTGGTAGGGATATCAGAGTTCTTTTGGATGTTGCTGGTGTAATTCTTGATGATGATGAGCCTATGGAAGAAGGGCTGAAAAGCTTAGCTGGTTGTCGAGAGGATGATGAAGTCGCCGACGGTAAACTTGAAGCCCATTCATCGTCCGTTTCGAATGAGCTCATATCCGCGTCATTATCTACGCTGGTTGGACGATAGGAAGATGATGATGAGGCTAATATAGTTGGAAGTGAGGAGAGGGTCAGAAAATGAGGGGAAGAGAAGAAAGAGTGTCAGTCATTGAGGGGGCGTGGTTCGAACCATGTAAATCACGAAAGATATTCCAAACCAAAAGCAAAAGCAAAACTACTCACAGCTAGCAAATCTGATCGGGTTCATATCCTTCTCTGGCAAGACGAAGGACTCGTCCAACTCGTCGTCCCAATTTTCAACCTGAGCACTGGCCGTTGGCGGAGGGAGAGGGAGGAGGGTTGGAGGCATGGTGAAAGCTTCCAGAATTAAGCAACAGCCAACTGTCTATGAAAAGAGCCAACTCAAGTCAGATTCTTGTGCGGTCCTTCTTATGGCATCTTCCAAGCAAACCAGAGAAAGGAGGAAAGAGTCACTCACATTCAAACCCGACGCCCCCTTGGTATTTTTCTTGAAAGATTCCTCACTGGTGTAAGTTCAAGCTCGTCCACCTACTTCGTGACTGATCTGGTTCAAGGTAAGACTGTGACTAAGGATGAGAGAGCAGTATTATTGCAGCAGAGAAGGGGCAGGCGGAGAGGCCAGTCAGGAATTAGACTGGGACGAAGCAGCAACCTGGACTTGTTCGACTCACCCTTCGTTTTCAAGTGATTCTTGGGGATGGAAACCACTGCTTATACTAAATACTCTGATTGAGTGTAAATCCAGGTTGGTGGGCCATGTTGTATTGTGCTGGATGGGGGTATGGCGACGTAGACGAGACGAGTGGCAGACCAAGTACTTCTGAGACTCAGGTGGTACGTGTGGCAAAAAACACATCTCGACTGTTCCGAATTTTCAAGCACGTTGGAAAGCTTCAAGGGCACCACTCAAATATTGGCTGTTAATGTATCAACAGTAGATGGGCTGATTTGGTTTGGTAGGGTGCCAACGATAGTTACCTGCTTTCACGTGGCAACAAGAGGTACTTGCGCGGTCGACCAGGAGAAGTCTCGTCACAACCTTGAAATGAAACCAATTAAGAGTTGAGGAAATAGCCATCGCTGGAATTTTGGAGTAAACAGAGAGATCAGATACAGATTTGCCATATGATGCGTCATGGCTATGGCGAAACTCAAAAGAAAACAACCGCCTTAGCTCTACCATCGCGCTTTTGTCTCCAAATCTTTCACCTTGTAGGGGGGTTAAGTCTTTCAAGTTTAAAGTCACGTGTTCAGTAAATTCTCACACGAACCGGCAGCTTTCCATAGCAGTATTTACTCCAATTCAATCAGAGTTTAAAAATAAAGACAAACGTTTCCTTCACGCACCTCCCTTGTGAAGTCATCCGCAATTTTCATACAGCCTACCTGCTAGACATATGTATTCACTACAGTTTTCTTTTGGTGTTGTGGTTTCCATATTAATTTTTTTACAAAGACAATCGCGCTCGCTGTTGAAAGCCAGCGCGGTCGGTCGCGTGCATTGCTTGCCCCTGTCAAAGCTGCACCTCAACTTGTCAGCCAGATACTGAAGTTCTTACATCTACTTAATCTATGGCTAGTAAGCAGCCTGCGGGAAATCTCGTGACTTTTCCATCGCTTGCAAAAGGCTGTGACGGTCTCATTAGCGCCACTTGACCTAAGTAACCTAGATATTCTCGATTACTAACAGAAAAGCAAGCGACAGGTAGTACCTCTTCTACCAACCTTACCTCAACCTCCTCGAATCCCTTCATCAAAGCTGCACTGAAGCTGGACAAGACAACAGGTGAAGAAATAACTGCTGGTGGACATGTGGGCCGCTGCTCTAACTGATCAAGTCCGTTGACTTTTTAATTTGCTAGGCTGCAAAATCGAACAACTTGGAGCTTAACGGTTCTGATGGCACCTCGTATTCTCCTAACCGTCCCTTTCAACTTCAAGTGGCCTATAGAGAGTCTCAAAGGAGGTAAGTCATCGAAAGCCTGACGCTGTTCTCTACTTGCTTGCTCGCTGAACGGTCTTCATGAAACTGACTGGGTTTTTGATATGCTTTTGATCAGAAGTAAAATCAACTGGCAGAGCGATCTTTTTCTTTTCAGCTCTCTCAATCACTTTCATTACTAGCTTGACTTCTTTGGTTCTTCATCTCGTCTTCGATCACATTTCGCGCTTGATTCCCATTCTTGGTCTCATTGTGGTCCTTAACAACCTCTTCTGGCTACCTCTGGACTATTTTCTGAAAAGAAGAGAAAGTAACTTTCGATCACCTGAACACCAGAAACGAGAACAGCAGCAGCAACAACAACTACAACAACAACAACAGAACCGCCCTTCCCTTCCTCCTTCGCACTTATCGCGCACGCCGTTCTGGAGGGGCATCGCTGCAGAGAGCTTTTGGATCATGAACTGGATGATGCTATTTGCTACGTGATTTAATTTCTTCTTAAAATGGAACTCCCAGCATTCTTTGCTCCTCACTAACTTGTTTTATGTTTCATCGTGAATCTGTTTCAGCATCGTTAACTGCGCCATCGTCTCAACACGAGTCAGATTCCCAGTTACCATAATCAATATTGTAGTTATTGTGTCTCAGGGCATCCTCTGTGCAGCCTTCTCCCACCTCTGCTGGCCAACTGCTCATCGCGCAAGTCGCTCAGCTTTACTCGTTTGCTCCTCCACTGAGCTTTTCTTCAGCGTCTACACTCTCATCACCAACATCACCTTACAACGAACCCCCATCAGCAAACGTCCCACTATCATCCTGCAGCTTCTCGCTGCCCAGACATTCGCTGTGTCCGTCATCGGGTTCGGTGTAACAGCATCGGTTCGAAACGACGATCGAGCGAACCGCTTCTTGGTGAGGATGACGAGGTTCCATGCTGTCTCGACCGTGTTTGCAGTGGTCCTGAACATTGCTGGCTTCTCTCTGATCCTCAAGTGGTGGATGAAGATCGAGAACACGCACCCTCCAACTCAACAAGCGCTGGCGGTTGACACCATCTTTGCTGCCATCGACGTTTTGGTCCTCATCATTGGAGCCATCTCTGCCCATCTCATTCATTCACCATCAACTAGCAACCTCTCTTGTGAAGAAATAAATCTCAGTACGCTCTCCCAATACCAACGTGAAGAGTATGGAAAGCTTATCACACTCTATGGTGGTGACAGAGCTGTCAAGACAAGTGGGGCAGCGATGATGGAACTGATGATGGCTTACCAGCACTCCAAACTAAATAACATGGAGTGTAAAGTCCTGAGAGTGTTTAACTCGGCTAAAGAGCAGGTGAAGGAGAACACTGTCGGCATGGAAGCTGAGTTTGGGAGGAAGAGCTATGAAAATGTCTCATCTTGGAGGAACTTGGATGAAGACTTCTATGCTTTTGAAGAGGTTTGTAATGTTTATTGACCTGTAGATGCAGTGACTGCATCGATTTGCTAATCTGATTTTATTGTTTACTGTTTAAGGAGTCGCAGGTGCAACTGATCAAGAAAGCATGTGGCGAGCCAGCGACCCCAGCACCACCAAGAATTAGTAAAAAGCAGAAGCTGAAGCAGGCAAAGCTCGCTGCCACTGCTGGTATTGCTGCAGCTGGAGGGTCGAATTCGACTACCAAGATCCAGATGGAGAGCGTCAGGACTAAGGAAGAGATCCAAGCTGACAAGGTATTCAAAGCGAAGCTAGAAGCCACTGAAGCTCTTGTTCTCCTCACCACAATCAACAACTACGATCTCACAGCCTCTGTTCCTGGTCTCTCAGGTCGTATACTCACCAGCACACTGGGATCAAAGTCATGGTTTAAGCCGCTCTGTGTACGACTTGGTCTTCTTGCTACCCATTGGCCATTTCGGAGAGCTGTCTTTTATACTTCTTCAACAAAAAAACCGGTTGCTCGATCAGCAGGTATTTCCTTATTGCCACTTGTACTTGACGGCTGTCAAATCCGCGCACTGACCATCTCATTTGTTCTAATTCCACAGCGGTCGCTCGTGCGATAACGGAATGGAACGAGAAGCTCCCACGAAAAAGTCGATATGGGATGTTTCTGGATCCGATATACCAGTATGACTCTGTTAAACGCGCCATCTCGCCTGCAGGCTGGCAGTCGATCCCACTTCCTGCGTCACATATTATTGATCTCCGTCCGCACCGTAACTCAACTATTACTGAGTACCTCAAGAACGTTAAATACAAGCGTCAAGATGGGCCGTTCAATAATGCCGGCGGCACAGTAGAAGTGACACAGGACTTCTCTGCTGAGAACGTCAAAGTCGCGTTCGAACTGTGGAAGAACGTTGCTGAAAAGCGCACTGGCGACGGCAATACGGAGGTGCTCGCGACACCGGACGAGACGTTCTTCTCCGCTCTTGGTCACCCAGTGTCCAACACGCGCGGCGATCGAACCCTCATGTTCCTTAAGCTGGGTAACGGCCAAGTTATCGCCTCGTGCGTGCTCTTCCGCTTAGGGGACATCATTACTTCCGACTTGCAGGGACTGGAGTATGAGCATGGTCGACCGGTCAAGGCGTATTTTGTCATGATGCAGCAAGTCATAGAGCTTGCCCTGAATGAGAACCTTAGCTACGTCGACTTTGGACCCACCGCGGAACAGCCGAAAGTGGCTATTGGCTGTAGGGTGGTCGATTTGGTAGGAGCAGTCTATGCTAGGTCAAGCTTGCTGTCGCTGGGAATTGGACTGGCGGCGAAATGTATACAGACGAATAGCTGATGTGATGGAGCCTCATTGGGTGTAAATGCATATCGCACTGTACTTGTACTGGTGTCTTTCCCTCACTCTGTATTTCAGTTTCTCGAGATTTTTGAAATTTTGTATCATATTCGAAAGACAGACCTGACGAAAATAAAATAAAAATTAACTACTTAGGCTGCTGCGCTACTTTCTGAGAAGTAAGCTGAGCGTTAGCCTTTAAGCAAAAACCTGGTCCACAACCTCCTTGTTGGCAGCCAAGAACTCATCAAACGTCCTCGCTCTCTGTGACAAGATCTTGTTTGACTCCGTCAAGTCGACGACGCCGTTCTCACCACCATAGTCTACAAAAACACAAGCTGTCAGTGTCCGCGCGAAGTAGAAAAATAACAGGAGGGCGATATGGACATACATCCCATTCCTTCGAAATGATCGTACATGTCCATGAGGTGTTTTGCGGTGAAGTCACCAGCTTGTTGGGCGATGATACCCCTCAAGACGGCAGAGGGGAGCTGCTTGTAGTTGACAATCTTTCCGGACGCTACAACAACAAAAAAAAAAAACAAAAAAAAGCATACTTTCAATCACTGCACTCTCGCTTTTAGCAAACAAAGAGAAGAGGGGACCCTCTTTACCTTTGGAGAGCGAAGCACAGATGTCCGTTGCGGTTATGTACGAAGGCGCCGCGTAGACGGTCTCGACGCCGTGCTCGACAGCACTTACAGCGTATTTCCCGTAATCTTCAGCAATATCCGACATTGGCAACAACCTTTCCTTATCGTATACAGCAGCCATGGTGAATGTTCCGTCAGCTTGTTTGCGAGGAGCGGCCATGCCGATGTAGTTGGATGCGAAGCTCGGAGGGCAGATGTCGTGGATTGTCAGGCCGATCGAACGGCCGTATTCGGTTCCCTGAGCGAGACCGTCGAAGCTTTGGATCAAGAAAAAGAGATAGTTTAATCGCCTTATGCAGAAGAATAGAGGAGGGGGGAGATGAAGGGAGCTCACAATTCGGTCTTGAACTTGCCACCTGAGATCTTATAGATGTAGGGCATGCCGGACCAGGCAACGGAGCTGATGCCAGCAGCCTTGACAGCATCCATGAGAATCTTCCCTTTTGCGAAGATCTGTTTAAAGAACGCACATACGAGGGGTTTCAGTCAGCGATTCAGACGGCGCGTGGTGACGAAGAACATCGAAGACAGCGATACGAACAACATCCCCAGGGTTCTCGATGCCATATTCACTCAGCGTCAAGCAGAATGCGATGTCTCCACCAGCAAATGCCTTGTTGAGTGCGTCACCAGGGACAGTGACATCCACAGCGTAGGTCTCGCATCCGACGGCCTCGAGATCTCTGGCGATGGGTTTGGAGATGTCTCGCATCAGGGCTCTGACGCGGTAGTCTTTGGCGGAGGCTTGGATAGCTTTGATGACGGATCCTCCTTGATTGCCTGTTGCGCCAACGACGACCCAGAGGGGAGCTGAAAGGGTTTTGATGATGGTCATAGCAGTTTGATTTGGATGAAGAGGGAGAGAAGAAGGACGGCTGAAGAAACTCAATCAAAGGCAAAGTCAGTGGTTTCTCAGGAAGCCGAAGAGGGATGAGGAGGGAATTACTTTGAGAGTGTGAGTGAGAGAGAGAGAGAGAGAAAGGATAGAGTGACGACGGAAAAGAAAAGAATCCCGAGATGATTTCGCGCATTTTTATGTGGAAATCAAGCCCGCCGAGGCGAGCAGTGGCGCGGCGATTCAGATGGCCACCTGGGGACGCTGCGGGGGTGATTGAGATAACAGAAACCTTCGGGCTGACGAAGTTGCACTCGGAGAGCCCCCAGTCAGCTCGCTTTTCTGTTCCGAATCAGGAGAAGGAGAACTCCAGCTATCTGATATGATTCAACCGGGACGTACTCTCTGCATTTTCTGTCTGTCGCTTGCGGGGGTCGGACGCTCAGAGGACACGAGCTTCGGCGAGTCGAATGAGGAAATATTAAAAACAAAATAAAATAAGCTGCAGGGTATTAGAGTAACAGAAGACACAAGCCGATAACGACCGCACTGTGTGTGTGTGCAAATTCTTTGGCGACTCTGTTGAGATGCACCTTTTTTTCTTTTTCTTTTTCGTTTGTTTGTTTGCTTGTTTACAAGAACCGTGTCAACGGCGAGCGCACTACCGCCATTCTGCAACCTCCAGGAGGTCGACGCTCCCACGGCCCGACCCAGTGGTCTCCTCGCCCCTCTGCATGACGAGACTAAAAACGACGAGCTTGGATCTGTCCAATTAGAGTTCAGCTGCGCCGAGGGTTGCCGCGCCAAGGACTCACTCCCTGCTGGCGAGTCGGTTCCACTGGCTGCTGAACGAATCACATGCGATGTCCGACAGGCGTTATTCCTCGCGCGTCAACTCGCCGACGCACCAGGGGGAAATGCAGGGGGAATAGCAGGGCGCTTTTGCAAATGGTGCCAGAGATCAGGACTTTCGCAGACAGCGAGCACCCGCCTGCTGGCACCGTTTGGGGACAGAGTTCTCTCGGAGGTTTACCCCGCAGGGGAACTTCCCATTCAGTTCAGCATCAGAGGCAGCAGAAAGCACCTGATGCGCCGCGGTTGAGGCATTCGGGACGGGTTCTGACCCAAACGTAAACATAAAAAGAGTCGGGGGGATCATGGGCCTCCGCTCTCTCTCTCTCTCTTCTCCCCTCACCCCAAACCCAACCCCACCATCGTCTTGTTCTCCAGGATAAAAAACAATGTCGTCTCTTCCAGCACTGGACGTCAAGCCCACCACGTCCCACGTCGAAGACTCCGATGCGGCTGCCTTCGTCGACGGAAAGGACGCGAACGGCAACGAGTTCATCCGTGCTCTGGGCGATGAGGTCCGCATTGAAATGACGGACAAGCAGTCCAGACTCGTCTGCAGGAAGATCGACAAGGTGAGTGACCCCAGTGCTGCTATTGTTTTCTTCGCCATCTTCGTCCGCTGCGTTCCATGGTGTATCGTTTTGACTGACTTGACTGATACGGTTCGACATCTCTTCATCCGCATCGTCCATATATCTTTTCACAGGTCATTTTGGCAATGCTGTGAGTGGGGAAAAAAAAGGCGTCAACTTCACCTCTTTTTCCAGTTCTGCTAACTGACCTTCCCCTCCCTCTCTCCGCGCCGCGCAGTGCTTGGATCTGTACGTCTCTCGCCCATCGTCCGCCACGGATGATCATCATTTGGTCATTCCAGACAGGGTTCCCACTAACCACCATCTTGGTACCTCACTATATTTATCAGACTTCCTCCAAATTTTGGATAAATCTACCATCGGAGTGAGTTAGTTGGCTGCTCAGGTCGTCGTGTTCCCATCCACACCAAATAGGCGACTGACTGATCGCTGATTGCGTTTTCTTCCCCACTTACTCTTGCTTCACTGTGCTCGAACCTCCAACAGTATGCTGCTGTCTTCGGTCTCTCCACCGACGCGCACCTTGTCGGAAATCAGTATAGTTTGGTCTCTAGCTGTGGATCATGGGCCCAAATGGGTGAGTAGAACACCAGTCTCATTCAGTGTACTTGGGAGACGACGCGGGTCCCCTCCTCGTTCGACATCGGTCAGCGCTGATGCAGCTTTTTAATTGTCTGATCAGCATGGCAACCATTCTCCGCTCTTGCTATTTTGAAGATGTAAGTAATAAATCCAAGCTACCTTGACTCTCAGGTCTGGAGTCCGGTTTTACGTTGTTGTGATGCTCATGCTGTTCCTTCCTTCTTCCCTCACTCAAGTCCAACTCGAATTCTTCTCCCATCAACAATCTTTCTTTGGGGGTTATCCATGGTTGGTAAGTCCTATCGTTATCTCCATTGTTAATTCTCTGCTCTCGCCTTTTAGGATGATGCTGATAGTGACCATTTCCATGGATGGTGTTTTTATTTTATTTTATTTCTTTCTTTCTACTTTTTATTATTATTCGTAGGCATGGCCTTCAGCCGAAATTATTCCTCTCTCATGGCAACGAGATTTCTACTTGGCATTTTTGAGGCATCTTGCTTGCCAATCTTCTCCCTGGTTACCGCGGCTTGGTGGAGAAGGTCTGAACGTGAGTGAAACTTTGGGCTAGTAACCAACTAGAACCGATCTCCGGCTGACGAGTAGATCTCTTTCTTTTCTTTTTCAAAAATTCTAGAACCCGTTCGAGTAGCCGTTTGGTAAGTGAGCAATTTCTAGTTGTACATCATTCCAACTTTACTGTCAGTTTCCTTTGACGGATCACTAAACAGACAACTTTTGGAAATCTAGGTACGGTACTAATGGTCTCAGCTCAATGATAGGCAGCGCTTTGGCTTATGGTCTGGGAAAAGTTCCGACGACAGTATTGAAGTCATATCAGATCATCTTCCTTTTCGTCGGACTCGTCACAGTTGTGACGTCGCCATTCATCTATTGGAAATTCGACAATTCCCCTGGTGAAGCTAGGTTCTTGACTCCAGAGGAGAGGGGCTGGGCTGTCGAGGTAAGAGGTTTATTTCACATTCGAATCAAGCAACGATCAGCTGCTAACGCTCTGGTGTTCCATCGCAGCGATTGAGAGATAATAGTGAGAATACACTTGCCTTTCTTTCCAAACTCGGTGGAAGGTTTTCTGAGGCAAATATTTCTTTCTAGATACCGCCCAAGGATCTACCAAGTTTGATTGGGCGCAGGCTCGCGAGTGTTTCCTCTCACCAAAAACCTGGCTCTTCGTCATCATCGCGTTCTGTCTTAACGCTGGTGCTGCAGTAACGAACAGCTTTGGCCCGCTGATCATTAAATCGTTTGGCTTCCCGAGCGACGTGACAATCCTTCTCAACATCCCCTTCGGCTTCTTGCAGCTGCTCGTCATTCTCGGGGGCTCATGGGCCGCAACGAGAGCCAAGTTGAAGTCACCTGTCCTGATGATTGCACTCGTTCCTTGTTGCGTTGGTACGGGTATGTTATACGGTTTGGGAAGAGGAGTCGCCTACGTCAGACCGCTACTTGCAGCATACTACATGCTGGCGTTCTGTGGGTAACATTTCATTGCCTCGTTATTGACACGGTACTGACAAGAACTCCTTCAATCAGTGTATGCTGGAAATCCTATCATCATCTCTTGGATCCAAGCCAACACCGGTGGATCTACTAAGAAGGTTGGATCAACTTGATCCATGTTATTCGTGGAATACAACTTACCATCCATTTTTCGTTTTCTGCATAGTCTCTCACCATCACAATGTATCAACTGGGGGCTAGTTCCGGTAACGTGAGTGATCATCTGAATGATCCAATAGAGGGGTCACTGATCGATTGCATTTGTCCCTCAGCTCGTCGGTCCTCTTCTGTTTACAACACAATCTGCTCCATACTACCATCATGGCCTGCTCTCCACTCTTGGTCTCTTCTGTGCTGGCTTGGGTGCGACAGCGTAAGCTAAAGGTCTGCGGTCTTTCCCGCATGAAGCCTTCACTGACTTCCTTTACTGGCCTCCGAATAGTGTCCAAGTTGGCTACCTGTACTTCCTCAACCGCATGAAGGAGCGTGAGCGTGTCAAGAATGGTAAACCTGCCAAAATTCACGACCGATCGATGCAACGGGAGTATGTAAGTGCCATGAAGGACGAAAAGCAACACGTCGAGAACGCTACTGGTGATGTCGAGGGAGACGTCGACGAAGAGACTGAGCGAAAGAGAATTGCTGGTTTGGGTGCCAATGGTTTGAAGGATCTCAGTGACGCGAAGAATGATGAAGTGAGTAATGTGCTTTTTAATATTTATGGAACGATAATAGAAGCTGATCGTTTTTCTTCCTATTCCCTCTTAGTTCGTCTATGTCTACTGAGGGGTTAACGCTACTACTTGCGGCTTTGTACCAACACCTTAATTATTTAGGTCATTGTTTGAAGGATATGGGGTATCTTCGTTGCAGTTTATAACATCCAGCTAGAGATACAGACATTGCGTTCATGGTAAGAAAATTCAATCGCACAACAGCCACAGTACTAAGTCATGAACACATTGGGTAGAAGTCGGTTCAGCAATAAGCGAACGAAGTGACATCAGATCTACAGACGCTCATTACCCATCAGTCGAAGTTGAAGTTGTCTGTCCCCTTCGCCCAGGTATACGAGTGATTGTGTGACGCTTTCACATTGGAGTTAACCTTGACGAAGCTGCAGGCGGTCTAATTAACAGGGGATGAAGACTTTGTAGCAGGCTGATTTGTGTAACACGGGACATCTTGGCTTAGTTGTTCAAGACTGTTTTCAACGATCCTTACAACACATATTTGATTTATTCTGGAAAAACAATACTTCGATGGATAATCTAATCCGACAGCTATTTTCTAATACAAAGTCTTCATCCACCAATCTGCATCAACAACCAATTCCCATGCCCAATTAGACCAACTCTTGGGCTGAGGCATTCTCTCCTCCTTCGAGTACCCCTCCTTAGGCTCGGTTGAGTCAGTCTTGCGTATCCTGCCCTCGATGGAGACGTTCAGTGGTGAGAACTTCTTGATGTAGTCAGTGAGAATATCTTCTTGGAGACCCAAAGGTATTATTGCTTTCGTGTAAGGGGGGAAGATGGAATCACCTCCTCTAGCAATAAAATCAGCAGTAACTAGGGAAATACGACGTCAGTACACGAATATCAACGAGGGCAGGGCCACTCACGGATCTGGTACATTCCATCGAGAACCACGTCTTCCCCTTTCACAGTAAGTGAGATGAGGCGTGATCCAACTGGGTTCTTCGGATTGTACGAATACTGGATTTCCTTCGAGATTTGTATAGACGACGTGACTTCATGGCCAGTGAACTGATTGACTTTCGAGACGACACCTTCGACACTGCAAAAACGCAGGAAGAAGAGGAGAGTTCATTGTCAAACAACATGGCACGATGGGGAAGAAATGATGCACACTTACATGGCCCACAAGTCCCTTCCTGAGAATTCTACATCGACCACCTCGTTTCCGAACGGGAAAGCAGTGACGACTTCGCCTCGAGTGATGTTGCCCCTGGGCATTGAGCTCCTTACCCCGCCAGAATTGTGGATGGCTCCATCAACAGTTCTTCTGCTGCTCTGGAGTCGGTAGTAAACCATTGCATCAGCGAGAAGGTTTCCAAGGTTACATTCACCAGTTCCACAGTTCTTTTGTGTAAGGTCATTAAGCGTTGTTCCTACGACCTCAGAAGCGTATCCTAGGAACGGCTGCTTCCATTCAGTAATGAGTTCTTGAAGATGTTGATCTGAAGGCCGAAGAAAGGAGCAGCTCAATAGATACCAGCGGGCAATACATATCTTGTAACGGAACGACTCACCTTGAGGATTAGCATCAGTCATCTCGATTGGTGCTCCAGTATAAGCTTGTACCATCCCACTGTCGGCATCGAACGTGATATCGATTCTTCCGAGGTGCTCTCCCCATCGATAACTCGTCACGACGAAGACTTCCTCCCCATCCAAATTCTTGACAATTGTGGGATATTTTCCTTCGGAGTACGGGAAGTCGCCCAGGGGAGTGTGAGAATGTCCACCCACAATTCTGAGAATTTCAAAGGAAGGACGGCGTTAGAAAGGCTCTTCTTCGTCAGAGAAAGGCACGGGCAGCGCAGCGCACAGATGTAATCCTCTTGTACCAGCAGCAAGATGCTGATCCTCAGAATAGCCTATATGTGTCAACGCTATCACTCTTTTAACACCTTTGAAAGTTTTGACGTGATCGATAGTCCGTTGAATAGCGGTGATAGGATCTTCGAAGGAAACCAAAGGACCAGGGTTTGAGATGCTTGGTGTGTTTGTTGTCGACGCTGAGACGATAGCGAGGTTGTGTTCAGGGACGATAAGATACGGCTGGAGCTGATATGAGAGGAGTTTATGGGTTGTATGTATGTTGGAGGATATCACTGGAGCTGTTAGGTTGGCAAGCTGAGGCAAGGAGCCATCAGCAGTATACAACTCGATTAGGTTGCGCGGGTAGACTTACGAATTTTGCCAGCACTGTCGAGCCAGCATCGAACTGGGCAAATAAAGTTAGAACCATTTTGTGCTTGCAGCTTAACGTCTCCTCACCTCGTGCTGTTTTCGACGACAGCCATATTCGAGTCAGAATGCGCTAGGCGGAACTAGTTAATGATAATAAACTTACGTTCCCTAGTGTGAAAGCAGTGAAGTTCATCATATTCATCACCTGAGCAATCTACAGAAGGAGAAAAAATCAGGTTGTGAAATCTAACAACGTTCGCTGCTCCTGCTCACCTTTTCTCCTCCGTAATAACTAAACCCGCGAGGTGTCAGCCACTGGGCGAGCTAACAAGGAAAAAATGACCCTACCTGTAAAACAATGTCCCTTGGAACTCATCTCCAGCATCCAACAGCAACGAGTTGTCGACACTAGATCGCACGGAGCGCACTTTGGAGTAAATCCTCGCGTAGCCTGCCAGACAGTGCTCGCCTGAGTCTAAGTCAGTACAGTCGGTGCCTGAAGAACGATACTGATCAAGATGAGCATGTATGTCTAACAAAATGGGAAGTGGGGTAAGGAAACGCTGCGAGTACAAAGAAATTTGGATATGAAACGAACCGTTTACATGCAGGACTTCAACCGGAAGGACCACAGGACGTTAGTAGAGCTTCCAATTAAGCAACCAGAGTATCCTAGATCTTACATGTAATATTCTAATGTAGAGAGAGGTCAGTATTAATTCTATTCGAACAGCAGTAGGCTTGGTCGCTCACGTAGCCCGCAGCCGCATCGACTCCTCTCCTGCCAAACCTCGAGAACCGTGAGCTGATGAGATGGTCATCCGCAGATACAGATCGTGCTGCTGCTAGCAGTCCCAGACTCGCTACAGTCCAGCCTGTCAAGAGCATTGACTTCGAAGAACAGCCTGATTGGGAGCTGAACGAACAACACCTTGCAATCCCGCATTACCGTGAGAATGACCAGAACCATATTTTGCGGAGAATTTTCTCAAATAGAAGATCCGAATCTAATTAAATAAATCTAAAGATACTTTTCAACATTTCTATCATTTTTGCTTAACAGCAGCTCGAGTGCTTGTGCAGCTCCCTCGCAGGGGCGGTCCCAGTCGCATGATCATGCGAAGAGTTAGGATCAGGGTAGAGTTTTCCCGGGTTCATGATACCTTTTGGATCCAAGTGTTTCTTAATGCCCCACATGAGATCCACCGTGCCCTGTGACAGCTCCTTGGGCAAGAACTCGCGCTTTCCAAGTCCCACACCGTGCTCGCCTGTACATGTCCCGTCGAGCGCAATCGCTCGGTCGACCATCGCGTGGACAGCATCAGAAGCCTTATCAACATCTTCAGGATTGAAGAGCTAGATGGAGAAAGGAGTACGAAGTAAATGAAAGAAGTATCAATACTGGGTTCTGACATGGCAAGGGCAACATCACGCTCAACTCACGATCAAAGAGTGGAAGTTACCATCACCAACATGTCCGAGATTACAAGCCTGTAATCCTCTCTCTTTGAGATCTTTCTGAGTTTCGGCAACTAGTTCAGGTAGAGCTGAGATTGGAACACAGACGTCGGTCGTCCAGCATTTCTTTTCGGGGGCGAGTGCCATCGCAGACCAGAGCTTCAGAAACAACAGAACAAGAATTCATTCAGCATAAAGACCATCAAAGATGGTGGAAAGACTGACAACTCACAGCAGTCTTCCTACCTTCCCACAACGCCTCCGCCTCCTCGTCCGTCTCACTAAACTCGAAATCTTTTCCGCTGTGTTTCTTGACGATCTCAGCGACAGTAGCACTTGCTTCCTTCATGGTGCCCTCTGATCCTTGAAACTTGAAGAAAAGAGTGTCTTTTTCCGCGTACTTCTTTTGGCAGATGCCGGCTGTGTTGATGGCATTGATTAAGAGAGAGTCGAGAAACTAAATTCGGAGAAAGATTTTGGTCAAACTCGATGATGAATGATGAGTGATGAGGGTGATGATGATGACAACAATGCTCACCTCTACACATTGCACTGGAATTCCCTTGTTAATGATTTCAGTCGAAGCGGAAACGGCGTCGTACACCGATGGGAAGTTGACGACGGCGCATTTCGTTGGCAATAAAGGAGCCAGTCGCAGTGTGAGCTCGGTCACAATACCAAGAGTACCTGAAAATGGGGTTTTCAAGCAGACGCAGCATGAGTAAGGTAAAGTCAACGACATGGCTCACTGACACTAGATCTGGAATTACATACCTTCAGCGCCAACAAAAAGCTAGAGAATGAATAAAAAAATAGAAAATAGAAATATAAGAACATCACCTTGAGATTAATTTGTGAGCTTTTTTATTTACCTTTGTAGTGTCCCAACCCGCGGCAGATTTCCTAGCGCGCTGTCTAGTCTTAATAATCTCTCCGCTAGGCAGAACAATAGTAGCATTCAGCTAACAGAACAGTGAAAACGATATTAGTGATTCAAATATACTGAGATAATATGAGATAGACACTCACAAACCATTCTCCCTTCGCAGTCCCGTATCTAACCGCGTTCGTCCCAGAGCAGCCGGTCGAGAGCATTCCGCCTACCGTCGCGCCTGGTCCCGGATCGAGCGGAAAGAACAAAGGAATGCCCTCCTTTTTCAGATGAGCGTTCAAGGTTTGCCACCCAACACCAGGCTGGACGATGACATCGCCGTCTTTTTCGTTGATTTTGAGGATTTTGTCCATCTTGGAAACGTCGAGTGAGATTCCGGCGTAGGGCGCTCCGAAGTGACCTTCGAGCGCTGTACCTCCTGAGAAAGGAGTGATTGGCACTCGGTATTTGCTGGCGATTTTTACGATTTCAGAGATTTGTTCCGTGCTGAGAAAGGGCGCGGGTTGGGAATGTCCGGTGAAGGGAGAGGTCCGAGAAGGATCAGCGAACCGTTTGCCTTCTATCTCTTTGTGCAGGCTTTAGAATATACTCACCTAAGAGCCCAGACGACAGCTGAAGGAAGTCGTGCTTCGTGGTACGACCAGGCACTAAATCCATGAGCCTCTCTGTCCTCCTCATCTAAAGACACAAGCTCCTCTCCATCCGGAATATCCTTGTAAAGCAACTTGATCTCCTCAATTGCCTTCGCAAATTCTTCCGGAGAAGCAAAAGGTGGTGGGTAAGCATCTGCAGGCTTTTCGAGCGCCGACGCTGTGTTGGACGCCTTGACGTGGTCAAAGAGGGACTGAACGTATGGAGTGAGGCCCCATGAGAGGAGCAGCGCTGATGCTACGAGGAAAGGAGTTGATTTTGACCACGCCGGAAGTGCCGATGTTTGGGACGAGCGGCCGGTGTTGGAATGGGAAAAGCGAGGACGCAACGATGAGGCGACGCTAGAAGCAGAATTCTGCGTTGTTGGTCTCTGGGAAAGTACTCTGCGAGCGATCCGAGACGAAGTGGAGGCCATAGGAGCTGTTCCGAGCTGCTTCTACGCGATGCGGTTTGGAATCTGGAAAATTGGGCCAAGGAACAGAATAGAAGTTAGAAAAGGAGCTCTTCAAGTTGCCTAACTTCCCTGTGAAAGGTCCGGACGACATTGGAAATGATGTCGAAGGCAGACTGTACCTACCAGATGAGCGTTTAACCTTGAAAACAGCACAGTCGGTCAGCTTTGAGAGACTCAGAGGAAGACGAAGGGTATAAAAGACTGCCCACCTAAAAGAGAGCTCACTACTGGAGTTATCAGTTGCTGGTCGGTGAGTCTCCTATCGAATGACTGAATCCCTTTTGCCTGACGAGACGATGAATTCGCCATATTCTCGATGGCGCACTTTTCTTCGGTCAACGCAGACTACGCCACATTCTGCTTTCCGCGTTGTTTACTTTTTTTGAACGGTTTGGGTGGGAAGAACAGTGAGACTTGGCTCTCCATCCTCCCCAACAATCAGATCTTGACAGTAAAGAAAATCTGTAGATTCTAAACCTTCTGACTTTTGCTAAGTCCAATTGAAGTACTGCCCGACCGTCGCTTTCCTGGAGGTCGGATCTTTCGCCTTCTCCGAACAACCTTCTTGCACTCCCTCTCTTTATTGACCGCAAGAACTAGTGATGCTTCTCAGATTCCAACACTTGAAAGATTGAAATTCGAGAGGACAGAGAAACAGTACTATAATTTTGTTGCTCCTCGTCGCCACAACCACAAACCTGGTAGTACTCTGGCTCGATGCTGATCATAGGTTCCTTTTTGAAAAGAACAGTATGGGATGAGGAACGCGGAGCTTGTTTTTAATAAAATAAGAAAAAAGTAAAAATACATGTTAGAGAGGGCCCCTCTCAACAGGGTAACAAAAATGAATCCCACGCCTGGTTTGTTTTGATCCCTTCCGCGCGGCGCATCCAAGACATGCGAAGAGGCGTTGCCTTTTTGAATCCCCCCCGTGCCTACCAAAGCTTTCCGAGCAGACGGACTCTAACTGGAATAACAATTTAGGTTCGATAAAGTGCACGCAAATGGGTACATGTCGTTCCAGGTTTTTGTCGGACGCAGGAGTGTCTCAGTCGGGCTTTGTTTACCCTCGTGTAGGTGCGCTACCATACTAAGCACGAGAGAAATTGGGCAGATGTGGTATGTGTCCCGGGTTGCGGATGATCGCTGCTGGCTGGCTCCACTGCTGCACTCCGCTAGGTGGTTCTACCTGAGGTACATAAAGAAGGCAGACGATCTGTTCCCAGGTACCCAGCATTTTATCGTTCCCAAGTACACCTGTCAGAGGAAGCTCGTATTTTCAGTTCAAAGTGTAGCACGATGTTCTCTAAGCTCGCAGTCGTTGCATCCTTCGCTCTCCTATCCTCCACACTCTGCAACGCAGGATCCGCTGGTCTCTCGTCGACTGGCGCAGGTTAGTCGAAACCACTGCTGTCAACCCCTTTCTCTCACAATCCGCTAATATCCACTAACCCCTTCTTTTCATACCTCTAACTTTCATACAACTACCCCTTAATCCTTTTGTGGAATTTCACAGAGGTCTACACCAAGAGAGACCTGAAACCACTCGTTAAGAAGAACGGTGACGTCTCGGGATATCTTCACATCAGTCGTTATCCCAACCCTTATATTGAATATGATGGTTTCATGGTTGTTGAGGGACAAGCTCAGCAGGAATGGACAATCCATGACTACCAACAGGGCGGCGCTCCGGTAACGATGTCGTGGACGGTGAGTAACAGCTCCATCTCTTCTTAACAAAAATCTACCCAGGAGTGTTGGTAATGAATACTTCTTTGGCGTCTCCGCCCCTTGAGACAAAATGAAGGTTGCATTTTGGCTCCAATACGATTATCTGCTTGCTTGTTTTGATTTCACGCGGATGGCTGAAAATTCTGTAATACTTCTTTCCTCCAGAGCGACTCTTCTCAAACTCTCGTAATTGAGACCAACTCTGCTTACGGTCAAACCGAAGTGAATCCAATCGCTGCGTGAGTCCTCCCAAATCTGCCGCTGAACAACCGCTCAGGTCCATCGTTTGACAATGTCTGTCCACAGATCCAAACCAGCTTTCTTGACTCACTACCAAATGGGGGTAAGCACCCAATCTTATAGTGCTTATCACCAAGCAACGGTGTTTTACTACAACCCAGACACCACCGAGATCACTGCGGGTAAGTTCTCGAACTATCTCAGGGCAGTCATACTCCGAGAACGCGAAAGCTGAGTCGAATTGAACAGGATGGACCAACTCTGACGGAGACATCGTCCCAGTCTTCTTCTCTGGAAGAATCGGAGACGGAAAGGTCTACTGTACCTGTAAGTATCAACTCTGTGCCGCCCTTAGCTCAGTTTGCATGGCGCACTGCGCTGACATTCTGTGTCCTGTTTTCTCTGCAGCCGATTACGTCGACTACAACGGCAGTCCAGGAAACGATGGTGTCGTTTACTATGCTGTTGTGAGTATTCTGAAAACAATGGTGAAGATGCGTTGTGACTGACAAACTCTGGCGTCGACTTTCAGAACATCTACCTCCTCGCGAACGCAACCAGCACCTAAAAACTTTTTCTTCGAAAATCAAAATTATTTCTTCTTTTCCTCTCCTTTTCTTTGTTCAATGTTGCAGAAACACGGACACTTTGGGAATAATTCTGCTTTTTTGCATTCATGTTTTGCGGATCGCATTTCTCATCCCTCACACTCTTTTCCGAACCGTACTCACGTTCTTCAGCATATATCAATACCTCAAGCAGACTGTATGTAATAGTACCATCATCTTCCGTCATAGTTATTGAACTTGAACGTTTAGATCAAGAAGCAGCCAACATTCGTCACTATTTTTCCGTGCCGAGAGTCGAGAAACGTCAGCGCTTCCATAAACGAGAACACTGCATGTTTGAGGAGAAGATGGATATGACAATCTCTTTGATTCCTTCTCGAAAATAAAGGAAGATTTGATCACCACTTATTTGGCCAGTGAGTTCACAGGATCAGAGCAGCTTACCTTTGAGGGGTTCCCTATATTGAGCGACAAAGATCGTGTGACGTCCTTCATGAATCTAGCAAGAGATGCTTTTGTCCAAAACACCGCTTTACAGTCCTCAGTCCCACTATCGGAATCCACACCAACCTCTTGTTCAGTCACACACACGTACATCAGCCAAGGATTGGTGAGCACAATCTCCAGGTTGTTCTGAGGAATCCAGCGAGTAACGAGAGCTTCTAAAGCTGTAGCAATGACTGGTGATGTGATCCGGCCAAGAAGGGCGGTGGGATCGTTGATGGAGACGCATAAATGAGAAAGTAGTGATTCAATATAATTCAGAAGATGTATTGTAGAGATTTCATGAGGCTGTCTCAGAGTATGAGTGATAGTGTACTGAGACCAAGCCACTAATCAATGCAGAAGGATAAAGTCAGCGATTGCCCACGCAAGTCTATAAGTGGATATCTTACCCAACAATTCTAGACCCCCTTCACCAGTGCTGAGCAAATTTCCAACTTCTTCGACGACTCTGTTGCTGTTTTGAAATTCTTTTGGGTCAGCGGGGAGTACTGCGAGAAAGGTGAGAATGGATTCGAGCAGCGCGTGCATTGGAGTGGCAGTTCGACTAAGATTGAAAGGTGGTAATGTGAACAAAAGGTAGGTTATAGAAGGGGGAAGAGATGAAGGGATCTCTATAAAAGTGAACTTGATCAGTGACAACGCGACAGAGAGCAGTTTAGGAGTTTGGAAGCACTTACCTTCATCTAGGCCTGATCGAGCAAGAATGGTCATTAATTGAAGTAGAGCGACAATTCGTAGTCTGGTCTGGTAATGAGAACTATTATCCGCGTCAGACGCAGTATTCAGCTGATCTTCAATACCTTGAAGAAGCTGTTCGGTGACTAGAAATTCAAGAAGATGTGTCAGTATCTACTCAAAAGCTGCCTGAAGGTGATAACTCACTAAAGTGAACTTCACCTTTCCAACCTTCAGCTACTCCACCCTTTGGTAGTACTGACATCAGAAACACCAAATTGTGGAGGTCTTCGTAACAAAAATATCCAGTGAGATTGTGATTACAACGCCAAGAAGGTAATCATTTACCTAGCACACCGAAAGCACCAATGGTCTTTCCAAAATAGGAGCAAATCTCAGAGAAGCCACACCTGACATGAGCCAGAGTGGCTATCAATGCTTCTGGTACTCCCTTCGACTGCGAATTCAACATAGCACTTAAGATGCGGGAACCAGTTTCAGGATATTCCTTCAAAGTCCAAGCAATGGGTGATGGCAAGTATCTGACGGTGCTGTACATTCCAACCATTTCTAAGTAGTTGAGTGATGGTGGTGCGACAAGTGGGAGTAGATCGAGCCACCTCGTTGTCTGTTGCAAAGCTCCCAATCACCAAATTTGGTATAACGAAAGCTTCCGGGAAAGTTGACGTACTACTTCTAGTACCCATTGTTCATTTCTACCGGCCCTCCAACACCAACCTGCAATACTGGAGAACGAAAGGTAGATGAGATCTTTGAGTCTAAAATCTTCTTTGGCGAACACGGCAGAACCAATTGCAAGAATTCTCTGAGTGGTGTGAGGTCTTGATTCAAAAGCCTCCTTAGGATTAGGAGAGTTGACCAGCTAACATAAGACAGTTCAAGAGTTCTAAGCTAGGTTGATCAGTTTGAGTGGCTGAAATGCGAACTCACAGCCCACAGCGCAAACAATAACCCAATATCTTCGTCATTGAAATTTCCACTCCCAAGCGCGACTGAAGTTGTATCGCTCTTCTGAACGATGATTGGCATTACAGTCTTACATGCAGACTCTACTGACGTTTCCAGAAGTTGAAGGGTATCGAAGTAGGTTAGAGTTGAAGGGATGCCTGGGCTGAAAAATAAATAAAAAATAACAAAACACACACATAAACTTCAGAATATTCGTCTCGTTCCTGAGACAAAGAACTTGGACTAATTCAAGCTCACTTATGATGGAGAAGTTGGGCGGATCCATACACGAAATAGGCAAAGCATAAACGCAGTGCTGTGCTTCGCTGACCCGGTGGTGTTGCGATGGAGGAAAGCATAGCAAACATACGCGGAAGAGTATCTGGAGCCAGAACGCCAAGTGGATTTGAGCCAAGAGACTCCTGCCATCCAGCAAGTCAACCTTGTTTGGGTATGATACTAACTTGGAAGTTGTGAAACTTCAGTCATCAACGATTCGATCTTTTCTTGCGAATCAGCCTCTTTCTGCACCATCTCCCAGCTTTCACTCGTCTCACCACCAGAGGTATCAGCATCAACTGCCTCTTTATTTGAACAACCAAATAGTGCCCAAACCTTCCTTGTGAAAAGTATGTCAACCCATGTGATGATCGTTGTGTCAGCGATGTAAGCGTCCTGCCTCAAACGAGCTCGTTGCAAGTACAGATCTTTGAACACCGTTGGGTCATCTATAGATCGAGGGTACTTTAGGTTAGATGCCAAGGGGAATTCATAAGCGTGGAAGATGACGCACATAACAGATAGGCAAGCTCGTTTGGTTCTGTTTCAACACCTGGCAGAGGCACCAACGAGAGCAATCCCTCGAGGATTTCTCGAGGTAGATCGAACTCCTAGGCCGTAGAGAAAATATTATCATTAATTCCAGCTCGATCTGGTGACAAGCTGAGCTCACATTCTCAGATTCTCGCAGGGTGATAAACAGGTTGACGATTTGTTCTTTTGACGTCGATACGGCTGGACCGTTGAAATGAAGAAGCTCTGTTATCCCAGCATCGAGAACAACAAGATCTTCTTCTTCTTCTAAAGTGCTTTGAGAGATAGGACTGAAAGCCATGTCTGAGTCCTGGGGTGTTCGCCGTCGGAAGGAACCTGGCGGAGTATCGAATCGACTCAAGGCTTGCGAAAATCAGATAAATTTATCAGCGAAAGGGGGAAATATGAAAGCAACACCTTGCAAGAATCAAAAGAAATTTTGAAATTCGAAGATGAGATAGGTTTCAGCCTTCAAGACCTGCAGCAGCTAATCTCATACTGCTACCTCTCCACCACGCCTTCCAGCCTGCCTCGACCTTCCTCGTCCTCGCCCGCATATCCATGAAGAGTTCTGCAACCGTCAGACCTGCATAGAGGTACTCAAAGTGGAACCATGATACCAGCAACGATCCAAGCAGCTAAAAAGCAAGAAAACAGAGGTCAAAACAAAATCCCTGAAAAGAAGCACAACGAGTTAGACGCACCCTGAATCCAAATCCTTCTATTGACCTCCTTCTTCTATACTCCTCATAATCTGCTGCCCAAACGGCCGACGCACAGTACTTCGCCGAGATCATGAACACCCTCGACTGGCCATGGGTCGTTGCGAGCGCTGCGTCGAGAGACCTAGTGAGGTCGTTCATCTTGAGGATAATAAGCACCCTCCTCGGCACGACCCTCAGCATGCGAAATATATCCGCCAACAAACCCTCTCGCTCAATGACGGTGTTCCGCATGTGGTCCATCTCCTCGGGACTCTGCTCCTTGAGCTCCATCATGCTGCCAGCCCGCTTGAGCTTCTTCTTCTCGCCCACCTGGTCGCCCATCACAGTAGGTTCAGGCAAGTCATTACCAGCACTAAGACCCATACGACCCGTGATGGCAGACTCGAGGATCGAGTACAGAGAGTCGTCGATGTTGCCCACAAGCTTGCCGTATTTCCGTCGGTCGGAGGTCACTTCGGGAGTCGTAGGCGCAATTAGCGCGAGCCAGAATTTGGCATAATTCACTCGGAGCTCGTCGTCGAGGTCAAAGTATTGTCCGTGCTGTAGAGGGGAGATGATATCAACGTTTTTGTCAGTCGGATACGAGCATTTGAGAAAGCACTCACATCCAGCAGGACAATCTCAAAATTGAAAGGACTCTTAGAATGAGGTTGCCGAGGTCGGATAAGCAAGTTCCCCTGTACAACATCACGACAGACAAGTAGTAAGCAACGGTTGAAAGGACGATGGTAAAGCCTGGACCCACCGCGTGAGGGTCCGCATGGAAGAATCCAGCACGGAAGACCATCTGCCCAAAGATTCTCGCGAGCTCCTTTGACACCTGATTCCTATCAATGAAGTGGTCGTTCAAGTACGCTAGATCATCCACTCGTGCGCCGTCGATGTACTCCATCACCATGACGCGCTTCTTCGCCCAAAGCACTTTGGGGATGTAGAGCGTTGTCGGCTCATCGAGCGCGAGGAAGTCATCGTTAATTCTCTGCGCGTTCTTCGCCTCGATACCTATTCGACACAGAAACAGACTCAAATCAGCTGGGTGAACGGGAGTAGAAGAGCGCGTAGTGAACAAGACGTACGGAAGTCCATCTCTAGCGGCAGGTTCTCATTCATTTCTCTTGCAAGCCATGCAAAAGAGAATTTGGGAAACAACTTGGCGACCCAGATGACAGCAAGATTGACCGTCTTCATATCGATATCAAAGAATTCTGTAGCACCTCAAATCCAGTCAGCACTCCGCCAAGCTGGATGGAAACTGCAAACAAAACGAACCTTCCAAATGAGGGTGCTGTAGTTTGACCGCAACAGCCTTTCCAGTAGTCCTATCAATCGCTTTGTGCACTTGGGCAATGGATGCGATACCGAGTGGGGTCGGGTCGAAGTCAGAGAAGAAGAACTCCTTGGACTCGCCACAGTCGGCAAGAAAAAGCTCGTTGAGGTCATCCATGTCCGAGGGTGGACAGCGGTCCTGAAGCTTAGCCATTGTACGTTGCCATTCTCTGTGAGATGTGTGCGTGTCTTCTGTCAGCGTAAGCAGGCTTTGAAGCAGCAAAGGACGAGGAATACTAACATTGGGAGCACTTGGACAGAAGCTAAGTGTTGGCCTAATTTGATGTAGATACTAAAACCACACAATGAACAAGCCAGAGTTTAATGAGTCTAATTGACCGCAACAGTGCAAAAAGGAACCAAAGCAACTAACCCTCCTAGATCCTCCAATGCCGCTAGCATCCTTTCTGCCGCCCTCGCATGACACCTACTGTAATGTGCTCTCATCTCTCCTATATTCTCCCAATCCTGCTTCCTAAATGAGTACTTATAGTCGACGACGTCGAGGATTACAGCGTACATCAGCCTGGAGCATCTCCAGATCGCCTGCGCGAGATGTTTGGCTGGCGGGATCGAGTACCATGACACGATGGACACGCCGATGAAGAGAGCGAGCACCGCGACTGGGTGCGGGGAGGAGAGGCGCGGAGGTGGGTGTGTCTGGAGATACTGCCGTCCGCGAAGCACGAGAGGATGGTTTGTCTGTCGACGGAGAAGGCGAAGGAAACGGCGAGCGGCTGCATTGGATTGCTGGTATGTTGCTGAAGAGGAGGTGTTATTACTGGGAGTGGAAGGGGGGGATTGTGGTGGGGTAATATTTCCGGTCGAGCGGGTCGTTGAGAAGTGTCGAGGAGTCGTTCGATGATGCTGCTGATGCTGCCGCTGAAGCTGCAAGACGTTGGTGCTATTGCTGCTTCTGCCTTCGTTTCTGTGCCCTGCCAACCCCAAGCAAGCTTTATTTCCAAGTGTAGTGTCGCACTGGCGATGATACCCTCTCTGCTGATGTTGCAGCTGCAGCCTGAAGAGGCCAAACGGCCGTGGTGGGGTCGAAAAAAACTGGAGCGAGTGGGCGAAGAGCTCCCTGTTGTGCAGCAGCAACGGTCGGCTCGTCGACGTCCACATGGTCAAGCGAGGGAGTCGTCTGAAACGAGTGGCAGACAGTTTCTTTCCGTTGAGATTCGATGGAGTCGGCAGGTAAACAGAACATGGAACGCGGCGAGAGAGTACAAATGGGAATAGGGAGAAAAAAGCAAACAAACATTTCTATAAGAAATTAGATACTCTAATAGATAGTGTCAAAAAGCGGTTCTGCATTCCACAGTTAAAAGGATAAATATCTGAAAAGCAGACCGTCACTTCTTCGTCCACTGGCTCTCAGTTTCAATCCACTCCTTGAGACCTTTTAGCCCCTTATGTTTCTTCTTCAGAGCAGAAATATCAACGCCGTACCCTTCCTCCTTGAAGAACTCAAACATGAGCCTCACGTCTCTGACGAGCCAGCTCAGCAACCCGCCGACAAAAGTCGGTGCGCGAGGTAATGGCGCTCCCGTCGTCTGCTGGAAGATGGATTCAATCTGGGTGTACGTCAGATCATCTCCTGCTAAGCTAATAGTTTGGTCTTGTGTAACACAGTCAAGAAAGGCGAAAAATGTCAATAAAATGTGCGTGCGCGGTACGATGAGCTGACAATAATTTATGAATACCTCTCATTTCTTCTGCAAACGCTTTAGCAGCAAAGAAACCGATATCTGAAGAGGCTATGAACTGGAGGCTCTTGTTGCTCGGACCCATCTGACCTTTGAGGAGGGCGCCAAAGATCGATGCGAAGCCCTTGACGCCAAAGTTGTCAAGGAACGCGACAGGTTGGAGGATACTGAGACATAACAAACACAGAGGGCTTGTTAGGCACAGAGGACTAATACGGGGGATGTGTTAAGCGATAGGGCGAGAGAAAGCGCAACTCACGTCCACGCCATCGTCGTACCATTCGAGCGCGCCTTGAGGTGTTGCTCGATGTTGTGCTTCGAGATGAAGTGTGGTACCTTTGTTGGCTTGTCGCCATTTCGGTTCACGGACGCGTACACAAAATGTCTCACTCCGTTCTTGAGGGCGGCATCGACCATTGCCTATTTACGAGACCCTCTCACAGAGATCAGTATTCTCTAGAAGCAGAACCACATCTTCAGATGATGAGAAGGAACAAACACCGTACTTTCCCTTGACTCTCCTCTTCTTTTCCATGTACCGATACCGAGAAAACACCCCAAATGTCACCACCAGCGGCCTTGAAGATCTGGTTCGGGTCGCTCAGGTCGCCTTGTACAACCTGGACGTCTTTGATTGACTGGAGGCGTACAGCTGAGGGAGAGTCGGCTTTCCGCGAGAGTGCGACGATGGCGAATGGATTGTTTGGAAGGGCAAGGAGACTCTACAGGACGGAATGGAATAGGATTAGAGAGAGGGATTGATTGCTTGAGAGATTAGGGGGGAAAGAAGCACGGAGAGTGCTACTAACTTTGACGGTCGCTCCACCTTGACGGCCTGTTGCGCCGATGACGAGAATTCTTTTACGGAGAATGGCTGAGGACGACATTAGTTATTTAGAAGATTTTTTTTAAAGTTGTTTAAATTGGTTGGTTGGTTGGTTGGCAGTCGTCGTCGTTTTGCCCAAATGTTTCAACTAGAGGGAAGCTGTCTTGTTTTGTATATGAACCCGCTGTTGAACACGAAAGACCTGTTTGATTGTGAAGAGCTTATTGAAAAGAAAGGAAGGAAGGGTGTCCTTTTATACATCTCCAGCAGATCTTGGTTTTTTGTACTGTCAGCAAAATCAAGGCCGAGTGAGCTTGTTTACAAACCGGGTCCGGCGATGCATCGGCGAGGAATCGATTGATTATCAACGCGCACAGTGCAGATGCTAAGCGCTCGGTTCAAAAGTGTACAACGGCCATACAAAGGCATGAACGGGTTCTGATTGCAGGAGCTCCGAAATGAGTAACTCATTCAGCAGCAGCAGTGTTTGGTGGGACTGATTCCGCTCTGTCTCTCAGATCACCATCGCTGTGGCAACAAGAGATCGCATGAATAGTCACTCTATGATTCATTTGCTTCTATTATGAACGCCAAGTCCGTAAATTCCCAGCAGAGCCAGCTGCATGTCGGACCCGTCCCATTTCACCGCCAACCACAACATCAGAGCAGATCATCTCATCATCGCATACTCCCATGTACTCATATTCCCTCACATGGCTCACATCCTTCTCAATCTACCATGAAATCCTCTGCCGCCATCTTCCATGTCAAACCCCTCTCGGCACTCTGCGTGCGCACCATGCCACTGACCCTGCTAAACTCAAAAACGACCCTCTTCGGTAGCCTTGCGTACTTCTCCCACCCTAAATCAATGAGATCCCAGCTTCTCCACCCTTGAACATATCCTCCCTTGCTCTCCTTCCAACAGACGACGCCGGGAGCTGTGTTGCCCCAGGTGCCAAACAGCGCGAGTGCGGCGCGCGCAAGTGATATATCGTTATACGTAGCCGCAAGGAAGAACACCTCAAGCACGGGCACAGTCGTCTTGTTTGTCCTAGAGCAGGTTTGGGGCTGAAGGAAACGTGGGAGATGCAGGCAGAGAACTTGGTCCAGGATGGACGTCGCACCGTACTTGTCGCATAGCGAGAGGAACGACTCGAGGGACTCTAGGGTGGTGAAGGTCGGTGGGTCCCCTCCGATGCGGAATGTCGACCGGTCTGTATATCGAAGAAACTTTTCAAGCAGTTGAGAGTCGTCTTGAACGTCCACCACCACGGGTTGTTGACTGCGGGAGGACGAGGGCAGACTAAACATGTCGTCGAAGATCCCACAGTGGGCGACCATGTTGGCTCTTTTGACACCGAAGGACACACCTTCTAGTGTACGAAGGATCAGATCCGTCTCGTTGTGTTGTGGAAAAAGAGGGGAGAAGAAGGCATCTCGTTCGATTGAGGTTGAGGTTGAGGATAGAGTGCAAATGTCTTCCGAGGATGGCCAGCGGATCGACGACGGTGGTGAAGGTGGGAAGGACATTTGGCTTGGTTCTTTTGAGTTTTTAAAGTTAGTTTGGGGTTATTGTTGAGAGAAAGAAAGTAAAGACAAGCCCCCCAAGAAAAAAAAAAAAAAAAAAAAAAAAAAAAAAAGGCAACAATGAGGGGTGCGGAAGCATCGCGAGTATAAGTGAACACGGATTCGAGGCTTGCCGATCGGAAGGGACGTCCACCATCACTGTAAATCGGCAACCGGTTCTTAACCACATCGTAGGCTTAGCTTCCTAACAACAAATGTTCACGTCCAAGTCGTTCTTGCAGTACGGTCTGTTCTCGCCGTACTCTCCATGATGCAGAATAGGGTTTGAAAAAAGTGTATATATGCTCGATAATACACTTCAAGCGCTTGTTCATCACACCGCTGCCGCGGGACCAGCGGTTAACCCCGCTGGGAAGCCAGAGAAGTCTGTCTGGTCCTGTACCGCCTCTCCCGCTTTCGAGAAGGCGATCCTGAGTCTCAGCCGGATCTGGCTCTGTTAAAACCCCGCCCAAGCACAAGAAAAAAAAAAAAGTTTAACCGGTGACGATAAAGAGGAAGGAGAGGATCAGTAGGGAGGGAACATACGTTTGGTGGAGCGATGATTCGCATCTGTTGTTGTTCGGTTGCTCCAACGGCGACATCAGCGTTCGACATAGCGAGCATCTGGAGTTGTTGAGTCTGATTCCCATAACAACCCAAAGCAAATATTCAGTTAATTATTCTACCCAAACAAAACTAAAAATAAAATAAAAAAATAGAGCGAACAGAAGAACACGTACTCTAGGGACGGCTGCTTGGAAGTTGACACCTGAGATGGCGTCTTGACCAGTTGTTGTAAATCTGGCGAGTACCTGGATTACGCCTGCCTGCGTAGGCGAGGCACGGGGCGTGAGCGTGATTTTGAGGCCATTCTTGTCGTAGGCGATATAAGCCTGAGGCGCCGCCGGTCGCGCTACTGGAGCTGGTGTTGGCGCCGAGACGGTGCCGTTCGTGGTGTTACCGAACATACCCATAATGTCTTGAGGATCAGAGGAGGGAGTAGCTGTAGCAGGAGCGGAGGATGGTGCACCGCTGCTACCGCCAAAGATGTCGCCTAGGAGGTCATTAGTCGATCGCGGCGGCTGCTGGGAGGAAGGCTGGGAAGTTGGAGCAGATGGGGTAGAGATGGGTGTTGATGTGTTAAAGAGACTCATGATGTCGTCAGTTGCTGATCTAGTAGAGGTTGGTGCTGCTGCCGGTATGTCCATTCCCATGCCACCGAGCAAGCCGGCGAGGAGGTCGTTCGTGGCCATGGCCGAAGACGAAGCTCCTGCATCTACAGATTCAGCAGGGGCATCGTCTCCCATCAAATCAATGAGAGACTAAAAAAAATATTTAGAAGCCCCGGTCAGGAGAGCGAAGGCAACGAAGAGAGTAACAGCAACGAAAAATAACTGACAGTGTCTTTGTCAGTTCGTGTGCTACCGACACTTCTCTTTTCACTGACTTGACCACCCATTATCGTAGCTTTGATCTCTGGGGGCGGCATCCTCTCCAGTACACCATCTTTGATCTCGGTCTGGCTGAACAAACTGCCATACTCAACAGATCGCTGCTGGATCTCCAAGACCTGAGTGTGCGAGTATCCACTAAGGATTGTAGAGATTCGAGGAAGCTGGTCCGAGGAGGGACTGTGTTCGGTGAATCGGGCTGAGAGCTTGATGAGGGCTGTGAGGACGAATTGAGAAGAGAGAGTGTTGGAGTAGGGGGAGTTGAGAACCGAATACAGAAGATCGATGATTTGAGATTCTTCCACCTGAGAAGAAAAATGCATTAGCATCTGAAACTCTATATTCCTCAAATGGAACGAAACAGTCTCACATGTTGTGGTGCTTCGCCTTCTTCATTGACCCATGGTTGCAGCAACACATCACCAAACTCACCAATCAGCCATACAGCTCCAAGCGTTAAAGACTCCTGAGAGATATCAGCAAGTAGAGCGAGGTACAATTTCTGAACAGTGTATGCTTGGAGTTCAGGTGTGTGACAAACGAGACGGATGAAGGCGCTGAGAATCTCTTCTCGGATGTAGTTGCCCGCCTGTTAATAAGAGTGTCATTAAAATTTATCTAGCAGTCAAAGTATATTGGAGATGACTCACAAGTTTGAGCGACCTGAGCACGGTATCGATATGCCATCTCTTGTTAGGGGCGAACCTCTCCGCCGCCAGAGATATCTGCGTCGTCATTTCCAATTTAAACTCGTTATCTGCGACTTCTAAGAACGCCAAGAGCTCCCGAACCATAATTCGGACATTCCCTTCATTGGTCAGCGCATAACATAGCTCGAGCGCTCGTCGACGGATCGAGATGTCGCCGTCGCGGAGACAGTCAAGGATGATAGTTCGGTGTCGCTGGACAGCGTTTGTGTCCATACCAACGACTTTGTTGAGAGTGTTGAGAGCGACGTATCTAGAAATCACAAGGTGAGAAGTCTACACGGAGAGGTTGAGCTCATAGGGCGTACGAACCGAATATTGTTATCCTTGTTGCTCAAGAACTTTCCGAGAATGTTGATAGCCATAACTCTTAGTCCTGAATCAGCGTCAATCTCCAGCACCGTCAAGACCGTTTCGTAGAGGATCGCATTTCCGACGTTCTTTGAGGAGTCAGTGTTGGTGGCAACCTGCGGAAAGAAAGACGAGAGGATGATGAGTGGACGTGGCTCCAGCACCACAAGAAGAAAGTGAATTGTACTGACTTGTGCCAGAATATCATTCATTTCTTCACTAGCTGTAGCGTCGCCTTTACCGAGCAGCCTCAACAAGCGGAGCACTTTGACCTGCAGGAAAGGGTCTGTAATTCCTGAAACGTCATGTTCTGGACTATACCCGGTAGTGACGAGAGCCTTCAAGTGCTTAACTAGCAGAGGCACACCCTAATAATGCGAAGGCAACTGTCAGAGAGAACGCTTAGAGGGGTGAACTGGGCGAAGTGAACCGACCTTTCTAAACTCATCTTGCACACTTTCATCCGCTTCACACATCTCCGTAACGAGCGTGACACCGGTCAAGAGAACACCATGATTGCGATCCTGAAGGAGAGATTTAGCTTTTGATGTGAAGTGATCCGTCAGATCTGGTACTTTGCGGACGATTCTGAGAGCACAGAGGGCGGCCTGGTTCGCTCGACCATACATCAGCATAAGAAACATAACGAGCGGAAGCTGTTTAACGGATAAGTGTGGAACTAACCTTTTTACGAATGTACGTGTTGCTACTTCCCAGCAGCTTCTCAACTTCGTTGGCCAAATCTCGCGACATCTCCTCTGACGAAATGTTAGCGAAAGTACACAATGCTAGTCCGACAGCATACATGTTGGAGTGGTTCATGTCACTGATTATCAACACAAACAACGGGCAACGTTAGTTCCCAGATAGAAGAAAGAAGGCAGGTATGCGGAAAGGGGGACGTGTCGAGCCAGAGAACGTACTTTTTCAACGAGTTTGTGACAAGTGTCAGAACCTCCTGGTTTTCATCTAGCAACAGCATCGTACCCAAGTATCCGAGCCTCTTATCACTGAACCTCGGACTAGCCACGAGTTTGAGGCACTCAATCTGGCCAAAATGAGCAGGGTAGCCCAACATGTGAATATACAGCAGTTTGGCGATATTGTTGTGTCGTGCAAACGAATCGTCCTCCTTGAACGACGTCCGGATCGCTGCTGATTCCTTCTGTATCGTTGACCGTTCATCAGCCAGTGTCTGTGCAGAGGAAAAACAAAGGGACGAGTCAGCATGCTCGGACGGAAAGGAGAGACGGAGGCTCAGAGCAGGGGTCAAATGAAAGGTGCAACACAGGACTTCCAACGAAGGCATTTAGATCCAACCCTTTATTGTAGCCTTGGTCTGACTAATATCTTCTTCCATACGTTGAAACAGTAACTCGCTCCTTGCGGCTCTACAAGATCCGAAGAAAGGGAGACGTTGAACGTACCTTACACGACCGAATGGCCTTGATCAAAGCTGAGCCCCCAACCAAAAGCATTTCAATATCAGCCTCAAGCTTTTATAGGAGCATAGAAAACTTAACTTACCCTTCAAGTTGTAATACACCATCTCGTCGAATTGTGGTAGGGGTGAGGTGGACCAAGAGATGGAACGACACGAATTCCTTTCCTTGCTCCTCGAACAAAGCTGGCTTGTGTTTCTTGACGATGACCTTCTTGATAAGCGACCAGCTTCTAGAGAGATGAGAGGGTGTTAATGCAAAGATGGGTAGATTGAGGCTAGTTTGATTGACCAGAAGAACTCGCTCGAGGCGAACTCGTTTCGAGCTCGAGTTTTTGATTGCGCGAGGGTTTTGTTTTCCTTTCCAGTGTCGCAACTTGTCCAGCTAACGCAAACTACAACCATCTTCGAGTACATACTTATAATCTAAGAATACAACATCTAAAAAAAATTCGTAAACGAGAAAAAAATGTCCTTGGCCGAACTCAAACGATGGCTGCTCGATTCGTCAACAGATTCTGTTCCTGCCACACCTTACACTTTCCCGAACTACACTTGTACCTACCCTTATCGATCCAAAAGAGTGCTCCACACTCATAACAAAAGTGGTGTCCACACCTGCAAGTAATATGAGAACAGCCCGATTGCTGTGTGGTTTCCCCGTCGCCAGGCGATAAACCACATCAACATGTGCGACCGGCAATTGAAGGAGGAACAGAGACATACGAGTTCGACCATGGCGTGGCATTTACCACACCTCCTCCATTTCTCCTTCTGAGCTAGTTCCCGCAGAGCAATGTCCTCTGGATTTCTCTCGTCTTCAGGTAATGCCTGATACTGCGCACAACTCAAATCTACCGCGGCGAACACATCAGTCTCTCTGGTTCTTTAAAAAGGGAAAAAGAGGAGCGTACCTCTGTGCCATATGACTCTGCATTTTGTACAGACAGTCACTGTACAGCGTGGGCATTCCGCCTGGCGCTGGTAGTCAGGCTGGCGATTCGGCGTAGTCTCGTTGACAAAAGGCACGACGTCGTTGGCGTCAAACACCTCCTCGCAAGTCTTGGATGGACAGTGCAACAGGTCGAGTGTTGAGACAAACTTAGCATGCTCCCACTAGATCCAGACTTGACACGTCAGCTGCTTTCCAATGTTTGATGGGGACAAAGTGAGATGCGAAGAAGAGACGGACCTCCTGCATGTTGACATCCCCCAGCACTAGCTTGGCAGTCATATCCGATATCGGGTCCAGTGCTGGTTGGCCCTGATCAGGATTCGGGCAGATTGGACAGCACACGGGGAACTTTGATTTCGTGTTGAACCCGCCAATGTTTCCCTCAAGAGGGGTGAGGCCGGCGTAGGTAAGCGTTGTGCCGTAGAACTCTGGCTTCATTTCGTAACCTAAGGAAATATAGATCGCTTGTGCGAGGCACGGCTGAAGGGAGAAACCCACAAACAACAAATTAGATTTAGCGAATGCTCGTGATGAGAGCTCAGGAAAGCTTGGGAATGGACTTACGCCACAGAAAGAGTGTTTACACGTCGTCAGTTGACTGCCAAATCGTTTGGGGGCAGGAAGTGGTTTTGGTGTTCCTCCCGCTACGTCAGTCGCGTCTTCTTCGTCATCTTCATCTCCATTCTCTAGGATAATTTTCTGACTGATGAATAAGCGATCGACAAAAGGTCAGCCGGACCGCTGCTATAACCGAAAGGGAGGGGGAAAAGAAGTACATTTTAGCCTGCTGGAAAGGATTGGGTACGATGGTGATGATGTTCAAGCAAATGGAGCATTTCGGTTTTTTCTTCTGAGCTTCAGCTTCAGCTGCACGCTGCGTGTTGGTTTCACTCATTGAAGAGTCTGGCACAACAGGACACAAGTCAGATATTCTTCTTTAAACAAAAAAAGATGGTGCTATTCACTCAATTGTTCAGCTCGTTCCAGTTTGGCTTTCATCTCACGCAGCGCGACGATCTGTGCAGCTCGGGACAGTAAGTGGCATGTTCTCAAGAAATCAAGAGGAAGCACCCTGATTCTCACCCTTGGATCATGTTCTTGGTCATAAGCTCTGGTGTATGCCTTGACCGCATCCGAACCAGGTGGTTCAAATGCTCTAAAAATTACAGAGAAAGATGGAAGTTAGCCGGTGGGTCAACTTCGAAAGCAATTGGCATCTCACCCAGTATTGCTGACACAGTTTCCCATAGTAAGGTTTTCCAAGTAAGGAACTTTGAGATTAAGACTGCTGGTGGTGGTTCGAGGAGAGAGAGAGAAAGAGAAACGGGTTTGTTGGATGGTTTTTGGTGTGTGCGGTAGGATCGATTCTCTGGCATTCACTGCGTGGCCCAGGTTCTTATAGCTCGGACTCGAAAAGGTTGATGGTCGAGTGGAGAGAATTCACCCAACTCCCCACACAGCTCTGCGGAGAGTATGACCAAATGTCACTCTCCTGTATGTGCGAGCCCATCCACCAACGTTCGTCGCGTCCAAACCCAAAACACCGCCTCGAGCTTGGACAGGGCAAAGGGGCTGTGGCGGATGTCCCTGCTGGGATGGTGATCACGATGTCTCTGCTCGACGATGATTATATGATAATCCGAGAGCGGGCCAAGTTGTTTGGAGACCGAAACTCATAGACGGAACAGACGAGCAACAAGCAAACTTGCGCCCATATCACAAGAGAGCAATTATCGCTGTCGGCGGGATGCCTCCCAGTGAGCGACTCGTTTTGAGCAGCAGGAGGAATCGGTTTTTGGGTCGTGAAATATGATAAAAAGAAGAGAGTGATAAACAGCACTGCAAAGTTTCAGAAAAAGTGTCAGAGGTATCCAATTAGATTTGCCGGCAATATGGGTGATCAAAGCTTGTCCCTAACATCCAAAGCCAGCCAAGTTTTTCCAAATTTCCCCTAGTCTCAGCTCAGCAGAACTGGAAGTTGGCTCAGTGGTCCATGGCTGTAGACTGTACCTCGACGTTCAGATCGTGCTATTTGGAAGCAAAAGCCACACGCACTGCGTCGTCCAGCAAAGCCTCAATTTCTCGTGCGTCGAGTCCTTCAGCTACACTATCAGCGAATACCAGTTCCAGCAGTAGTATATCAGTACTTGCTAGATTGAGTAAAGGCGGTAACGACCCCTTCTTGCAAGAAGCTTATAGAATTGTACGTTCCTTCTAATTGACTTAGTCCTTCCTTCTGCCGATGTTGATCTCTCTGTGTCGTCAACAGCAATCCCATGTCCAGGCTCTCCAGAACCATCTTCTACAGGTTAGGAAATCGTACCTCTCTGTAGCCTCATCATCCACAGCCGCTTCAGAGTATGGGAAAGGCAAGTCGAGGAGTGCTGGTGGATCAGGAGGAGGAGGGAGGGCGTTGTCGGAGAACGAGAGGGACGAAATTGACTTGCAAAGTAAAGTACTTATCAAGAGATGTCTGGAGAGGATCGTTGCGTTAGAAAAGGACGAGAAATGTAAGCTGTTCCCCAACTGGACCCGATTTCGCTTCTCTACCATCTGACTCTACTATCCATGAAATGTTTTAGACTCAGCAACACCAAAGGAGTCGAAGCCAATAACATTAATGTCCCTTCTCCTCCCACCGTCCCTATCATCCCCCAGTTCGTCGCCATCAGCAGCGACCACCTCTTCCATCCTCGCCGCACACCGCTCCTCCGTACTCTACACGCTCAACAGGAACCTCACCACGGCATCATCGACACTCGCCAACATGCAGGACGAACGCATGGCTCGTGTCCTCGAGAAGAGCCAGAGTCTTGGGAGCAGTGCTGCTACCGGCGTGATTC